>PVIC010000716.1:6715-110506 GCA_004025085.1 Thryonomys swinderianus | reverse complement strand
GTGTAATATTTTATGTCTCTGTGTGCAGGATCTAAGGCAGAGGATCTCTGTTGTTCTGAATCTTTCTGCCTCCTGGGATGAGGCAGTACTGTTCAAGCCAGCCATATGAGTTACCACCTTTGTGATTTTTCTTCTTGCCCTGTACCACTTGTCTGTACTCTATTCTGTGAATTTTCTATGATTTTGTAACAAGTTATCATATAGTTAGAGGGCTCAGATTAGTTGGGTTCTTTCCCCAGGGTCTCATAAGGCTGAGGTCCAGGTGTGGCCAGATGTGTTGGTTGGTCCTCTCTTCCAAGTTCATTGAGATCTTTGGGAGAATTCAAGGATTTTGTTTTGTTTTAACAATTGCAGTTGAGATCTCTGCTGCTTTCTTCTTGGTTGTCAAATGACTGTGAATCCTACAGACAAGTCTGATATTGTCATATAAAATAATTTAATCATAGGAGTGACTACTGTCACTTAAGAGAAGAGATTTAATTCAGTGGTGCTTTGTCTGCCTGGCAAGCACAAGATCCTGAGTTTGATTTGCAGTACCAAAAATTAACCAAAGAAGGAAGAGACTATAGGGGTACATACACATCAGGAACTGGGAATCTTGAGTTCATCTGAGAACTTTGTCTACTATACTTATTTATCATGCTTTCTTTAAATCAACCCAGTTTTTTAATTTAAAGTCACGTGCAAAATGTTTTATACTATGAATTTGATGTGCTAGAGGTATGGGTATGAATTTTGCATATTTTCTCTTAATATATATTTATATATAAATATAAATATATGACCAATAAAATGTATTTATCAATATATCTCCTAAAGTCTCACTTCTATAAGACCCATGTAGCATGCTTGGAAAATGTAATTTGTGATTAAAATAGCTATAGGCTGTAGGAGTTTGGTTTCAGTGAAATCAAATATATATATAGATATTTTTACACTGTATAAATTTTATACCTCTCTAGTTATTATATATATATACATATATATATATGGCATGTATCACTATTCAACATTTTCAATATTTACTGTAATGATATTTATCTCAAAACAGTATGAATCAATTATGCTCTGTATTATCATTGAGAGGCACAGATAAGGTGGGAGATACTATGTGCTGCTCATGGAGAGAAACTAAAACTTCAGTGATGACAGACATATCTCCAAAGACTTGACTAGTCTCCTGTAATCTTTGCAGTGCTAAAACACTTTCTATCACACAAGAATAATCTATTGGATTGATCGCTTTCATAATCCAACCTCTGCTCATTGCCTTAAATGCTTTGGCTTCACATAAAGCCAGCAGATAAAGATACTGGAAAGAAGCCCTATCTTTCTGCTCAGATGGCTCAGCAGATTTATGGCAGCCCTGTAACTCACTTACTGAAAGCTAGTTGGAGATCCACTTATTTGTATTTTGAGTTTTTGCCAGGTTTTACCCATTGCTTCTTAACAAACCAAAGGATAACTGATGGGAGGGGGCTTGAGGGAGACCCTAATCTCAGTGTGCCTTGATGTATCTCTTTCTTAGTTTTGAAGATTTTCCTACCCAGATGTAACTGTGGTTGACCTTATACTTCTACTGCATCCCAATGGCAGAGTCATCCTTAACCTGAATTTATAACTAGTTGTTTTTTGACAGAGGTGCTGGAAAGGTGGCTATTAGGTCCCAGCCTAAGAAACCTGAAGCCACATTCGAGAGTGATCTAGTACCTGCAAATAGGTATAACTAATCCTTCCAAGCCATGAGCATCTACACTTCTGAACGAGGATAGTGTGTTTGCCGGAAACACTTTCAGATTTTAGCCTTTGTCACTTATCTCCAAGAATCCTTCCCAACTACCGCATATGCACTTTGATTTCCTAGAATAAAGTGGCCATTTCTGCCTTTCTTTTCTCTTTCTCAGTGTCTGCAAGACAGATTATGAAATATCTGTTACTGAACAACCGCTCTGTTTTACTAGGCAATTAGGGTGGTGGTGAGGGGCAGTGTTTGACACAATGTAGCTTCCTGAAAGTACCTTTGAAAATACCAATTTTAAAGGAAGCTGAGCTTCTCTGATCACCATTCTACTCTTTAAGATCACCACACTCCAATGTGTGTATGTATATATAAATATATGCATATATAAAATAAATCATACTCTAAACCACACAGCAAAATGCTGCTGCTGTAAATTTAAAGACTAAAAATTGTGTGTGTGTGTGTGTATATATGTGTGTGTGTACACACACACACACATATATGCTTATATATAGTAATTTATTTTTATGTTAATATAATATATTAAATTGCAAGTTCTGGCATGAGACATATCCTTCAGTAGTTTTCTGTATGGTAAATAGTATTATATCTATTGTCAGGATGTTTTTGGCAGCAAATAAGAAAAGCAAATGGATCACCCTTGCCTCAACAACAAGGAAAGTTTTTATTTTGTGGAATTGGAAGCCCAGAGGCCAGGCTCTGAAAGGCACAGCACCATCTTTGGCTCAGGATCGCTATCAAGTACCCAGATTCATGGTACCAAGTAGGTGTCTGTCTTCTACACTAGCAGCTTTGTCCGCTCTTCAGCGGACCTCTCTGGGGGGCACAGGATGATCATTACATTCAGGTTCAGATGTGAGAAAGCTGCAAAGAGACAAGTGCATCTTTTGCTGGTAAACTGATGGAACATTTTTTGATAACAACATAGTTCAGTTTCTTTAGTTTCCTGTTTACAGGAAGCCACAGCCCAGAATGTTTGCTACTTAGTCAACTATATAGAGACCTGCAAGGCTAAACTCAGACATGTTGTGTTCCAGTCCTATCTCTCCTGTTACCACACTGTTTCCCTTTGTGGATTAATTATGCAGGTAAGAAAAGCACCTAAAGCAGTGCCCGACACTTAGCAGGTTGGAGTATTGGTTGGTTGAATACATATTGCCTAGCTCATATGAATCTAGATAACTCCCATCAGTTCTGAAATGCTTTCTGTAACTACAGTCCACTGCACTCCTACGCTCTATACATATAGCGTAGGACATATAGTATACATTTTCTTGATCCCCTTCCCATTCAATTATCCTTTGAAGGCTATTACTAGATATGGCTCGGCCAAGGGAAAAGGAACCTGCATGCCTTGTGTAGGGAAGCCCTTTGTAAAGCAAATAGCACAGGCATTAATTATCGTGCAAAGCAAAATGCAGTTCCAATGAAAGGGAACATCATCCTGGTAATTTTTCCAAGTTTTCACTGTGCCCACCTGGAACAACTTGAGAAGCACTGAGTTAAGCTATTATTGCTCTGTACGTGCTTTTTCAGAATAAAAATATGAGAGCTATTATTCCATCAAAAAGGGATTTCTACAAATAAAGCAGCAGCATGTTACCCATATCGCATGAATAATTGAGGTTCAATAATAATTGAAATACTGTGTTAAATTTATTTGTATTTTCTGTGTCAAAATAAATGCATTTTATTCTCTTTGCAATTCACCAGTCTACAAAACCATTATTCTCCTAGGTTATGATGTTGTTGTTGTTACCATTTCATCTGTTTATATGATATCTATTCCTGTAAAAACTTTTATCTGGTCATATTAATTTTATATATATATACATATATACACACACACATACAGACTTTTATCTGGTCATATTAATTATGTATATATACATATATATAATGCAACAGAAAATAAATTTTAGTGTATGAGTCAAAAAGTTTCACAAAGTAAACATAAATGTGACCCCCACCCAGGTCAATAGGCGCAGGCCACCTAATCCTACCTAGTGCCCTCTCCTAGGGTAGGCCCTGGTAAAGATAATCATTATTCTGATGTCTCTCCCCATCTGTTATCTTTGACTATTTTTGAGCCCCGTCTTTATGGAATCATCAGTTATCACCTTTTTGGTGCTGAGCTTCATCTCAAGATGATGCTTGCTCTTCCTGTGTTGTGAATTCATGGTAGTTTGTCTCCTGTACTGGCTTTACTGAGGACTGGAGCCGTGTGAAGGTCAGCCTGTGAGAGGGGAGGGCTCTGGCACCTTCGGTGACAGCCTTGGGGATTCGTTCCAGTGTTCAAGTCCAGAATGTAGATCCCGCCAGCGACCGGGCACAGTGGAGGTCGCTTAGGGCTGAGTACTGCTGCTCAGCGCGGGCCTCTCCTTGGCAGTCTTATGGCTCCTCAGTGGACCTGCCGGAGCGTTCTCAGAGCCACATGGGATCAGAAAATCATGGCTCAGTCCCCCTTTCCTTTCCCTCCCTTTTCAAAAATATCAGCTCTGCACTGTGACTCGAAGCCTTATCCTGCATCATTTAATTCAGGCCTTATTCTCAATAAACACCTTGCCCTCACCAATCTTTTTATTCCCTGATTGTCAAAAGATACGAAGTGGGACATGCAACTTAACTATACTACAATTTATTTATCCGTTGTGTTGTTGATGAGCCTTTGGAAACTTTAGTCTTGGGACCTCATGGAAAGTGCTGCTGTACACGGTTTTTTTCTTTTCTTTGTTTTGTTTTGTTGTTTTTTACTATGTACTCAGGTGTGCATTTGTGTTTATACCAGCTGGGTTGGTGTGGAGAGCTGGTCACAGGTTATGTGCAGACTTGACTTTAGTGCATCCTGTCAATGGCTCAGCTAAATGAGTCTACTTGTCTACACTGCAACCAACAGGGCATAAAAGTTCCAATAACTCCAGTTGTCAGTTTAAAGACTTTTAGTCCTGTGAGGTATGATAATATTAAGCACATTTTAATGTGCGTATTTATTATTTATTCTTTTATATGGAGGCTTCTATTCATATGTAACTATTTTTGCATTTACCTGTTTATATTTTGTATGGATTTGGCAATTCCTTATATATTCTGATTATGAATCTTGAACTTTGTTCACCATTCTATACTATGTTTTTATATTTTCTTAATGATGACATTTATATACAGAGATTCTTAGTTTTTTTTTTTTTTGAGTAGGAAAATTTTATTGAGAGAGAAAGCTTCTGCCTTAAGAGAGACAGAAGGGGGGCCTGGAAAGTGGGTAACCCCCCCAGAGATTTTTAGTTTTAGCGTAGCACACTTCAACTATCTTTTCTTTTTAGAGTTTTTTTTTTTTTTTTTTACCATTTAAGAAAATTTATCTGAAGGCTGGATGGGTAGTTGTCAATATTTTCTTCCACAAGTTTGAATTGCTTTACTCTGTATATTTTAGTTCCAAAGTCTACCTGGAGCTGACTTTTGTCTTTACCTGAATTACTCATTTTGTTGACATCTTTTAGATTAAAAAGTTGTTGGAATAAAAGAAAACTTTTTGAGGAAGAAAACAGTCCTTTCTCCCAGGTAGAATAAATCTGCTCACTTCTTTCTCAAAAAATACTGAGTGTGCTTAACATGCTCCTATGAAATGTGAAATATGTTAGGTTCTGAGGAAATAGAAATAAATTTAGCTGTGGTTGCTGGATATGAAGAGCTTGTAGCCTAGTGGGTTGCATCAGCAGGAAGATTAGAAAAATACCAGGTTTTTTACTCAGATAGTTCAGAGTTATTTATTAGTTGTAACCTTGGACAAGTTATTCAGATATTTCTAAGCTTTAGCTGGGGAAAATATTGGGTGCTATGAAGATTAGACTTAAAGCATGTAACATGCCTATCTCTAGGCCTGCAACACAGCAGCATGGAAATAACCTATATTTCCTATTGGTAGCCCACAAAGAAAGAATTACAAAGTGTAAAGTCACAGGCAACAAGGAGGGTAGGTTAAGTAGATAGGAAGAAGTCGTCGATATGAAGTAATTAGATAGCCCATTCTTTTGTACTACAAATTGAGCACTTTTTTGTAGGTGGGGACAGTTTCATGAGGGAACAAGTGGTGATAGAATAGGCATGTCCACTGACCTACTTTTAGAAAGCTTACTGATGGTAAATAGGACACAAAACACACAAGTAGACAATGACAATTATGGTACACAACTGTGTACCATATGGGGGTAACAGCTAATTCTATAGTCATTGCTGTCTTCTCTAAAATAGTCCTTTTCAGTAGATTCCCAGCTTCAATGGAGCTGATCTGATTATAGCAGAAACTTGGGGGTGTTATTTAAGGATGTTTAGTTTTCTGCACATGGCTAGAGGGGTGACCTGTCACAATCTTCTGGCTACAGAAATGAGAAATCTGACTTGTAACGACAGCAGGAAGGAAATGGTGAGGCAGAGGTTTATAAAAGTATGAGGAAGAGAGAATCTTGACTTTCAATTCTTGTAATCCTTTCCTAAGGCCCCACTTCAGTCCTGCACTTGGGTCATATATGTTAACACCATTTCTATTCGCTCGAGCTTATTTCCATAGCTTACATGCAAAGAGATTCAACAGCAAATTTTTATAGATGAAAATGTGGGAATTGTTTAACTTGGCAAGTAATCCTACATGAAGAATACAACATCACTGACTTTGTATGAGGGGAACACGTCTGGAAGAAGCTGAGATCTTAAAGATTGTGTGCTTCCCAGGTGAAGAGACGAAGTAAGATTGTTTCAAGGTTCTAGGGACAAGTAAGTGTGGCCTGGAACTGAGCATCTGATGGGTAAATGATAATTAGTATCCACATCTCAATCGGTCTGGTCTCATTCTCTCTCTCTGTCTCTCTCTCCCTTGATATCTTGTCCATCAGAAAATACAGTGTTTGACAACAAAATGGTCTCAAATAGCTAATGATCAGAGATGGAAGTATTCCACGCATAGAGTGGAAAATTCAAACCTGAAAATTGCTTGGGACTTTGATAAAAGATTCTGTTGAGCCCATGGTGACCTCCAGTATTGATTTATGCTAGTTGCTGCTGGACCAAATCAGAGAGGTGAATTAAAGTTAGCAGCCACAAACTTGGGCTCACCTACCTGGTAAGAGCAAGGCCCTGAGTTTGAGCCCCAGTATCTATTAAAACAAAATAAAACACCACCAAAAAGAAAAAAAAACTTGGATTCTTTTGAGTAAACTATTCTCTTTGATAGTTTTTAGCCTGTTTTTGAAGAACCGAGTCTGTTTGGAGGAATGTGGCCAATAATTGCAGTTTCTGAATATTTTTGTAATCAGTGCTCTTCTCAAGTTGTTATTCAAGTAGGTCTTTGATTTCAGTCATGTTGGAGGTGGGACAAAGCTGACTTGAGAAGCACAAAGCAGCCTCTCCCAGGCCGTGTAGCGGTGCTTTAGGCCACAGGACCCCGATGTCAGGAGACACGGGAGACTCTCTCTCTCCCTTTCTCATCCCCCTTCCAACAGGAGGCACCACATTACTCTATTACTTGTGAGCCTCCCTCTTTATCCTGTTTACCCAGAGACGGGCTCGGCCTGGGTCTGGTGCGTTTCCTTCTTATCTTAGAACTGTGTATTTGATGAGATTCAAACGCAGACCATCCATCAGTCCTTCGCGATAGCCCTACTGCTCATCCTGGGTTAATACCGGCTTATCTGGAGCAAGCCTTTCTCTGCAATCAACAGCTAATATCAAGTGAGAGCCTGGGAAGGGTTTGGAGGGTGATAAATTGGATGGGAAAATCAATGACAGAAACAAGGAACCTGTGTCCTCTCTGCAGGTGCAGGCGAGTGCCGAGGTGGGAAGGAGAAGGTCTCAGCCGTGTGGGGATGAGGCCTCCTGGAGCCCGCGCGCTTGGGAGGGAAGACGGTGACCTGCGCCCTCAGCAGGAAGTCCCTCTCAGCCCTTTTCTAATGTTTACTCTGTGATAGGGATTCAGTTGAGCGTGGATTCCTGAATGTCTCATTTAGCCAGAAGCTACCATGACTCCACTTCCTGGGGAAGTTACTGCGTGGTGGAGGAAGACCGGGCGCCCTGCGCTGTAGGGGTCCCCGGAGTAACCATCTGTCTCTCTTCTGCCTCCGTGTCTGGACATTTCACTGCTTCTCTATTAATTTGGGCTGTCTCAAAACTTCCTCAGAGTGCCCGGCAGCCCTTGCGGCCTTGTGATTTCCTGGTGTCTTGTGGCGCGGAGGCCCGGTGTTCCTGCAGAAGGCCGTCCGCAGGGGGCAGAGGGTCTGCGCTGTCCTCCGCGCTCCTGCGAGGCTGCTGCTCCTTACACGCCCCCCACTTAGACAGCGTGAACGTCACCGTCACCCGCATTTGATGTCGGCTCAGGCACCCAGCAGCCTGGCGCCCCCCGCCCCCGCCTTCCTACCCAGCGGCCACGGCGTGTGAGGCAGTTGACTCTGGGCCAGGCTGCTCCGAATGCCACCCTTCCTGAGCCCTGTGACTTCTTCCCGCTCCTGCTCCTGCCCTGGGTGGGGTTTAGCCACTCACCCCTGATGCCCCCGAGGGACCCCGGGGTGGGGCAGGGCTGCAGGCGGGAGGGTTGTGATGACGGGGGCGGGGCGGGGGGTGTGCTGTCAGTCTGTCCCTTCTCTGGCTACCATTTCCAGGACGCCTTTGCCGAAATGGAATTTGAATTTCAAAAGGTTTGAAGAGCATTTCTCAAGCCCACAAGTTCCCAGCTGCTTGAAAACCTCTTAAAACATTGCCTTCAGCCTGCGGCCCGTGATGAGGGGACGCGGGGTGCGTCTGCGGACAGTGTGGGTGTTGGTTCCTCGTGAGCCCCCCCCCCCCCAGCGAGCATTCAGACCAGACAGGATCCTTCCGGTTTCTGGGAGGAACAAGCCAATTTTCCGAAAGCTGATGCTTACTCTCGGCGGAGGAACAATTCCCTACACGCGCGGAGAACGCCCGTCCTAATAAAGAAACGCAGAGCTGGATTAGAGGGGCAGATCATCGAAAGAGCGGATTACAGCCAAAGCCCAGGGAGGGGGCTTCTCCCCTCCCTCTCCGGCCGCCTGCCGAGCCGAGTCTCCCTGGGGACCTATTTCTGGTACCACCGTCATTTTAATTTCGCGCGAAGCAGGCTGGGGGCTGCTGCAGGAATTCCCTCGTCAGTTCCGCGCTAAGGAGCCCCGGGAAGGAAGCGTTACCGTAAGAGGCTCTCTGCCTGCGAGACAGTTCTCAGAAGGGCTTTGTGCCTTTCCTCAGAGCCGCTCGCTTCCTCCTCCCGTGTGCGAGCCAGGGAGAAAGGCCCCTAACGAAGTGAGCCTTTTGTTAATTGATTAGAAAAAAAAAAAAAACAGAAGAGAAAAGAGCAGTGGGAATTGCTGGCCAGCGTTTCCAGCAAGTGGCGAATCGCTGCATATTCATTTGTTTCTCGTTGGCCGAGAGGAGCCCTCGTTTGGTATTAAAGCAAATGTGCCGCGAATTGCAGGGGACAGGCTTTAACAACCCTTCCTGGCTGGAGGCCTGAGAAATTTTATATGTATGTTTCTTTTTGGTGGGGTGGTAGGAGGGCCAGGGAGTAGAACGGCGCGGAGGCTGGTGAGATGGGGGTTTGCCTGACGCAAAGCAGGCGCTGTGGGACACTGAGATGGTCCCTGAAGTGACTGGAAAGAGTGGATTTCAGAGCGCGGTGGGAGAGGTGGCTCATTACGCGGAAATGGCACAGCGCAACTTTGTGGTGCGTACAGTTGTCCTTGGCTCTGTGTGCGATCGGCCCGACGATCTCCGCGAACGTTAAACCCTCTCAGGCCCAGGTATAAAACAGCACCGATTCCATCATGTTAGTATTTCGAGGCTTTGTGACTGTTGATTACTGGTTGACTCCAGCGATGCGGAAGCCGTGCCCTTGAAGTGCTGACTTCATGTGGCTTCTCGGAGGTTCAGAACACACAGCTGGATTCAGTCCTTCCTCGACAGAAGGCAGGGTGTAGATGATCTGCTCGTGAATTCGTTTCACTGCTTGAGTTCCCAGGTGGTTGGCAGTGAGCTCGGCCACATCTTATGTAAACCAAGGGGCAGATCCTGCTTCCTGCTCTTTGCTTCTCCATTATTTCCCTTTGCATCAGCCTCTTAGAAATGTTCTATTCCTTCTCTCCCATCTCATTGTCTCATTTCTCTAATATTCTTCTTCCGCTTCCACTTTTATTGGCTGTGCAGGCTGTTTGAAGAGTCCATTTCTCTCTGCCTCAGGACCTTTGCACATGCTATTCTCTTTGCCTGAGATGCCTTTCTACAATTCCCTATTCCTTCCCTCTTTGGCCTGGCTGGCTCTGCCTCATTCTTGAAGCCAAAACCTTACACATTTCCTCAGGCATGATTTATAAGAACAATCTGAGCAGTTATTTGAGAATCCTTCCTCACCATCCACACCCTTCGTAGATAGTATTGCACCTGTAATTAAATAATCACCAGCTGGATGAAGCATGCGGTCAATGTTTCTGGAAGTTTTATTCATCATTAATTAAAAATTAGCAAATTACATGTTTTCATTTATACCTTTCATTACCCAAAATTAACATTGAATGTTTTTAGCAGTTGCAATTCTTGGCACAGTAGCATCGAGGATGCCTACTCAGGAAGATGTTATAAAATTTGATCAGAGGTTTGTCCATGAGAGCAATTCAGAACTGTGTGGAGTTCTATTATCTCTTTCCTGGGCCATGTCCTGAATAGTGACATTATGAATATTAATGGAACACATGCCAAAACTTTAAAGAAAAATGTTTCAAAAGGTTCAAATAAACTAGATGTAGACTAGTCAACCTTAACTTGTTCAGTCACTTGTGACTTAGAAAGACCCCCTCACACTTGGCCAGTCAGTGGGTGTCCAGTGTCCTCCAGGTGCACTGACCAGGGGGAAACCCCGAGCAGCCGCCCCATGGACTTGGGGGACACTCTGTTACATAAAGAGCCTAGGCCTGGTGGTTGGCAAATCAATTCTTTTGAAGAATTAGTTGAAAAGAAAAAAAAATCTATTTAAATATTCTATTTTAGGTTAAAACATAAATATGCATCTGTTATGATGTAGAACCTGATTCTTTGAATTGGGGTCTGCTGGTGAATTCCTTCTTGTTATCTTACCACAAAATGCTACAGTCTGGATTTTTTCGTTAAGTAAAAAGACCTACCACACACCAAGGAACCAATCGGACAGCAGAATCCTTTATGTCTTGTGGTTTCTCCCCAGTCTTTTAAGGTCGCCTGGACCACACTGAACTTAATAGGCTCTGCTGTAGCTTGTCTTGACTATGTCTGTGGGAACAGATAGCTGTCATCAGAAAGGTCTGTTCACACTGAAATTCCATAGAGTTGTGTACAATGCCTCTGAGGTGTTTAATTACAATAAATTATCAAAATGCTGCCCACAGGTTTGAGAATAAACACAACAGAGACTTGGGCAGCAGATGATGGGAACAGAGAGCTGAAGACCCATTCAGAGCGATGGGCTGGGAGCACCGGGCAGGAAGTTTGCAGGGTGGATGGAACATGTCCTTTGATCCTTTGAACTGGTGCATAGCAATTAGTAAAAACCCTGCTTTCTATGTTCAGAGGGATTTAATAGTCTAATATCAGTCTTCCTTGCCAGGTGGAAAGTCCCACAGAGGCGAGAACAGGTCCCACCATGCCAGACTCTCAGTTACTGCTTGTCGAATGAATGGACGTTCTCTGCAGCACAAAGCTCCCATCTACTTAAACAATAGCGAACCTTCCAGAGCCCAGACTATAACCCCAAACCCACTTACTTATTCACAAAGCGCCAACATGGCTCCTGTGTGGCTTCTTACCTGATGCGTGACTGCTAGGGCGATGCTGGAGTGACTTGCCTCACGTGTCACTGAGAGGGGTCTGTGTGCCTGCTGTGCCACACGTGCCACAGGTTTACCCCAATGAGCTAGTTCATGAATTTGCCATTATTTCTTTCAAGGTAACATTAAAAAGTAAATTGTTTCAAAGATTGAACCCAGTGCCTCTGCACAAACTATATCCCTAATCTCCCCCTCCACCCCGCCACATATTTTAAAAATTTTGAGACAGGCTTCCACTAAATCGTGGAGCTGCCCGGGCTAGCTTCAAATTCAGTCCTCCTGCCTCGGCCTGCCAGAGTTCTGGGATGCCAAGTGTGTTCTCTCAGTCTGACTAACCCACTCCAACAGTGTGCAGGTGGAAAGGTGTTATAACCTTTCTTCACAATCCTAAGTGTTACAGTTGAAATTCCTACAGTCTTTTTTTTGGGGGGGGGCTTAGATTTGAAGAAGAATAAACAGCTGTGTGGAACTGTACTTAGACAAGAGGTGCTGGTGCAACAGTAACAGGCTGAGAGGAGAAACCCAGCAAAGCCTCTCCGCTTGGAATCTCCTTGGACTTTCTGTGTCGCATTCCTTTCTCCTGGGCGTAGGGTAGGGCCCCTCTGGAATGAGGTATTTATGAACCACTATCAGACAAGGTAAATCAGAGAATTTCCTTATGTTCAGCTCCTCCACAGAAAGTCAGGAGAAAGTTAGAGTAATGTTTCTAGTTTTTATGACTCATGCAGAAGAATTCTTGCTTCTATGAGTTGCTTCAAGAGAAAAATATTGGCAAGAGGGCAGGAGATCAGAGAGACACTTGACTTTGAAGTTCTCCTGCATCCCTTGAATGTAAATTACTCAGCTTACCAAAACACCATACTTCAGGGTGTCTTTTTTCCAAGTTCCAACAATTTGACTAATTTACTGATAGAAACAAGATCCACTGGCATAGTGATAGTACCTGAAGTTAACCAGTTAACAGATGACCTTGAGCATTCAGAGAAGAGTCATTTCAACTAGTCAAAAAAAAAATTTTTTTTTTTTTTAAGACAGGGTCTTGCTTTGTAGTTCAGGCTGGCTCTGAGCTCACTATGTAGCCCAGGCAAGCCTCGAACTCAGCAATCCTCATGTCTCTGCCTCCCGAGTGCTGGGATTACAGGCATGAGCCACCACCACCACCACACTCGGCACTGTGATGTGTGGTACTGATTGTGGGTGGGCGTGAGTCACCACTCTTTGTATTGTTATATGTGGTTACTGGGGATCGAACTCAGGACCTTGTGCTTGCTAGGCAGGCACCAGAACTACTGACCTAAATCTCCTGCTGCATCACAGAGGAAATTCTATAGAGCAAAATCATGAGGTATGTACAAGGTGGGACAAAGCTATGATTAACCAATAAGATTACACATATAGTGGTTTAGGTAATATTGATCCAATGGGGAAGTAGGTCATGTAGCCAGTATATATGAAAAGAACAAAGAAACTTTTAGGAAGGGGTGAATCTAGAGGTCTTGGTCATTCACCAGGCTGAGCGATGTTTATCTAGACTTTATTGGGCCAGATGTTATAACATACCTTTTTTATTATTATTGGATTCTTTATTGGTACATTTTATATACAGTTCACAATCACATTCAACACTGGGGAATTTGTACCAGTATATGACACAAGTTTATTCTCATTTTTACCCATATCCCTACCCACGCTCACCCCCCACTCCTTATATACATGTTATTTCTTTTTCTTTCCAAATCATATTTATTCTTTCCCCTCATTACATTCCCTACCACATTCCCTTTGAATATTTTCTATTTTACAAAATCTATTATACATCCTAGAACTCATTTACATCTACAGGTTCTCATACCAGAGAAAAGATATGGTATTTACATATGTGTGACCTATTTATTTCACTTACTAGTGTGTCCCCAAGGTGTATCTATTTGCACATAAATGAATGAAACTTGTCATTCTTTATGGAAGAGTAATACTCTATTTTATAAAGAAAAACCACATCTTCTTTTTCCAGTCTCCAGTTCATGGGCATTTGGGTTGTTTCCAAGATTGGGCTATCACAAACTGAGCTGCTATGAACATGGGTGAACATATGACTTTACAATATAATTATTTGAATTCCCTGGGTATTTCCTAGCAGGGGAATAGCAGGGTCAAATGGGACCACTAATCCTAGTTTTCTGAGGCATATCCACACTTATCTCCACAATGGTTGTACAAGTCTACAATCCCAGCAACAGTGGAGTAGTGTTCCTTTTTTCCTGCAGCTTCGCCAGCATTTATTGCTGGTTGATTTTGTAATAGCAGCCATTTTTTGTGGAGTGAGATGAAATCTCAGTGTTGTTTTCATCTGCATCTCTCGAATGACCAGTGATGTGGAACATTTCTTCATATGCTTCTTGGCTGCTTTGACTTCTGCCTCTGAGAAGCATCTGTTCATTTCAGATGCCCATTTTTGAATTGGTTCTTTAAATTTGGGGGGACTGATTTGTTTAAGTTCTTTATATATTTTAGATAGTAGCCCTTTGTCTGACAAACAGCTAATAAAGATTTTTTTTCCCTTGTTGTTGGTTGTCTTTTAGTGGTGCCAGTGGTTTCTTTTGCTGTTCAGAAGCTTTTTAGTAGGATGAGATCCCATTTGTTGATTTCAACATATCTTATCCCTTGGGGAAGTATGTAAGCTTGATTATTTCTTCTTTATTTCTAGGCCTGTCCTCCAACAGATGTGTCTCTGGTCACAGTTCAAATATGATTTAATCTTTTGTATTGATTTTTGAGGACCCACTCCTGTTTAATGGCCTGTGATACTTCTAACTTAGCTGTCTATAATAATACTGCAGCAATATATGTAAACCCATGTTTATTGTAGCACAGTTTTGAAACAGCCCAAATGTTTATCAGTGGATAATGGATATAGAAGATGTGGGTTTATCTTTAATATAATAGAGTACTACTCTGCCCTAAAGAAGGATAAATTAGGTGAATGGGTGCGCCTTGAGGCCATACTCTTAAGTGAAATGAATCAGACACATGAGTTAAATATTGTATTGTTTCTCTGATGTGAGAAACAAACAAGGTAAATAAGGGCTAAAATGTATAATATATATTGTAAAAGAGGAAGAAATTGTTCAAATGGGAAGGCGGGAGAGGGGAGGAAGAAAGGGAAAAGAAAAAAAGAGGATAGAATGGAGAATGGAAACAAAGATGTTGTGAATAAGGAAGGGAGGAGGCGTTGAAGGGAGGGAAAGGGATTGGGGAAAATGACACATCAAGATATATATATACAGGTACAAATTTCCTGTAATGAATCTTATGATTTTATAAAACGTGAAATTATTATTATTATTATTATTTTTAGAAAAAGGAACATTACCTTCTGCACCAGAGTCGAGCAGTCTGTCCTCATTGGTGGTAATGGGTGAAGCATGAGTACAGTGGGGAGCAGCAGGGCCTCTGTACAGAAGCAACAGGTGCAAACCAGAAGCTTCCCAAGCTGACACCCCATGAGGACTGGGATGGGCTGGGTCTCCTGGGTTTTCCCAGGGCCTCTGTGAAATGGGTTTTTGTGTGGCTCCTTCTCTGCGGGTTGAGGTCTTGTGATGAGGACACAGAACACTATTTTCCACAATTCTTTGAAATGACAACCACATCCTTCAAAAACCCATGAGAAATGTCAACAATATGGTGGTGGTAGTTGAGGGGAGAAGCAAATGGGTCCTACTGACTGTGAAGGAAGAATTTATGCTGGAAGGAAAGTGGTCAAAATCACCTTCATAATTTCAGAGCAAACACTAGTGGTAATAGTTACACACTTAGGATGTGTAACAAAGAGTAGGAGCCTCACATTCTGTGATGAAGGTATAGGTCCAAAATTATTGATGTCTGTCTTTTGTTTGCTTCCCAGAGATTTCCTAGGCATCCTAGGGAGATGGATTAAGAGACTCTCCATTTATTTTCCAACCCCCTTTTTAATTATATGTCACTCAGTTACCTATAAAATTTTGTTGGCAAACCAAAGGAGCTTATACGGATGATAAGCATTTCTAGTTGCTGATGTTGAGTCATTCTATAGTTATTTTAAATTCTTTTCAAATATCTTCTGGGATCATTGAGGAATCTTCAATACTGTAAGTGGCATAAAATTGGTAATATGAATAATCTTGCTTACAAAGATCACGGTTTCTTGTAGAGATGGTGCTGGTTGGGCAGAAAAAGTTAATTGTCTTTAGTCTACAGATATTGGCCCAACACCAACCATCAAGTTGATTTATCTATCAAGATTCTTCAAATGAAAGCTTAGTACATTGGTAAATTGCCAGAGAATCCAGGCAAATTTACTTTACCTTTTAAGAGTAATCCAATTTTTATGAAACACCTAGGGGAAAATTTCAAGGAACCACAAGCCTCAAGTTTATTAATATTTCACTTCCAGAAAACTCTTCCTACCCTTCTGATTAACTAATGGCCATGTGGTGAGTGTGAAGGCCCTAAGAAAGAGCATCCCTGTGCTAAATAGCTCTACAAGTTATGCCTGCATTCTAAAGACATTACATTATCATAATGCTGGTAAAGTTCCTCTTTGATGCTCCTCTTCCTCCTACACATTTCTTTTTCAAGTGTGAAACTCCTTTATCTTGGGCCCAGGCTTCCAGAATTCTGAAGAATTGTCATTTCTGCTTCTTCCTGCTTTTACTTCCTCCGTCCAAAGACTACTCTTACAAATATATCTACTGTTATGCATAATCTTAGTGCAAATTTAATCAGAGTGTTACCCTGGGACTAAAGATCAGGGACAGAGTAGGAAAGCATTTTGCTTTTTAATTGGGGAAAGAGACGTGATTTTTAATGTGATTATTTGAATAGGTAATATAGCCATATGGCTCAAAAACTTTTCTGTTTCTTATCATTTGAAGATTTTTATAAAAGGAAAATAAATATAAATTATGCTCTCCTTTACTGGAAAGGTAGGCTATTAAATGAATATTGTTCACGTTTTGCTACTTTCATTTTGTATAGCTTGAAGATTTCTGTGAATACACTGAAAGTATATTCATTCTCTACTGCTTTCACATACACGTTGAATTCTCTTCTATGATTATATGGATATACCTAAATCATTTACTTAGTTTGCTCTTTAGGGAAATTTGAGTTGTTTTAACCTTATGCTGTTAAAAACAAGGATATAATGAAGAATGGTTTCATAAATCATTTTGAACATAGGCAAATGCATCTGTAGGGAGTTTTCCAAGAAATGGAACCAATGGGCTTAAGGGTATGTGCAGGTGAACCTTGAAGAGATAGGGCCATACCACTCTCCATGGGACTGATATCCATTCACTCTCCCACTGCAGGCAAACGAAACTGCCATCTCTTCATAGCCTCAACAACAAAGCAGATTATAATGAAAGAGCTTTAATACTTATTACACAAATCTCCAGGATTAGAGGACATTTGAGAAAGAAATTTGTTGTGTATCTAAAAACCTCCTCAATCTTCTGAAACCACTTCCCTTGGGGAGAAACAACAGAGGGAACATTTGGGATGATCTAGGCATGATGCCACAGATTCAGGGTACAAAGTTAACAGTGTTAGGTTTTCCTCTTTTATCCCTCTTTGTCTCCCTACCTTCAAAATATTCAGGGTTCACTGATTTTAGGATGAAAGTAGAAAGCATATGATGAGTGCCTTTTCTCCACCCTGTGCCTGTGAGTAACTTTCTGTTTGCCTGTCTCCTGTTCTTCCCTTTTCATCAAGTCTCCCTTTGCCCAAGTCAACTTTTTAAGATACGAATTGATTCTTGTTACTCCTGCCTGTTCCTTCAAGGTTCCTCTTGGCCTGTGGAACAGTGTTTGAATTCCTCAGTCCAAGACTGAAGGTTTCTTCTGTCTCATGGTGACCTGCTTCTAGGAATTGCCTCTTTTGGACATTAGTTCTGATGGTTTATTTGATTTCCTTGTGTAATTAATTATCTTCCAACTTTTTTTCTACTGGAAAATTCTATCCTATCTTCTAAATTTTATTTTATGCACTATTTTTGATGTTCCCCCAGATTTTTGCCCCAAGTTACGCCATACCAGTGAGAATTAATATTCATACCCTTCCTTGGATACCTGGTGTATTGTATTGTTCTATATGTTTATTTTCTTTATTCAACTATTAGTTCATTGAAGGAAAGGCTATTTCTTTCTCAGCTACAGATATACATTTCTCAGAACCATGTGTGGTCAGGGATTTTCAACAACTTTGTTTAATGATAAAACAATAACTAGCTGACAAAAAGTGCTGGGTCAGTTCTAGGATCATGTTCTGATAAATTTCCTGAGCCTTTTGCTTAATGGAGATGGAACCAAATAACTTGGAATTTAATGAACAGTCTAGTCTGTTTCATCACAAACATAGACCTCATTTCAGAAACCCGGGCTACCCACAATCTGGATAGAACTACAGACATTACTGGCAAACTGCTCAGCTTGCTTCTTCTCTTTGTGTATTTGGAGCTTTTCTCCAAGACACCCTTGAAGTTGGAGGAGACCATGAACTGAATTTAAGCTAGTGGATGATAGATAGGAGCACTGAATGCCAGTTCACGATCTAATAGCTTAAAATTTCCTACGAAATGTTCCACACTGGCCCTCTCTTCCCTTCCTTGCCTAGATACAAGAAGGGCTCGTTAGAAAACTCTAGAAATGGAGTCCTAGGAATAGGTTCTAGAAATAATGGAGTAAGCATCATGAAACCACTCATGAAATATTCATTTGGAGCATAATGTGATTAAGAAAGAAACCATTTATCATGTTCAGCCACTAAGATAATACAGTTGTATGTTGTAGCAGTTAGGTTATGCTGAAAACAAACAGTTTCAGTATATCATTCACATTCATGTTGTTGAATCTAACCACTTCTTGGGGCCTTCACGAGAAGAAAAAGGGTGACATACGCGGGTATAAACAAGAGCCAAGTTAGAATGAGCCCATCAATGGCAGCCCTCAAGGGGAGCCTGCTGGTCCTTCCTGGCACAGGCCTGTGCGGCTAGCACATGTGTATTTAACATACCTGTGCTCATGGGATCGCATGACTTTCAATGCTTTCTACTCTTCACAGCTCACCGCCATTTTTAACATGTGATAATCACACCCCCTCGACACTCAGTCCAGTATCTTGGCATCATTTCTTTTTAAAGGCAATCTTAATTCACAGCAAAGAATCCCATTTTTCTGTGCCCATTGCCACCGTGAACCCCACCTTGAAAAGGATTTGCTCTAGTATTTTTTTGGCATAATATTAATCTGCTTTTTCTAAGTGATGTTTATCAGCATAAGCTGACCTAGAAATTATTTGTAAGAATTTGTTCTTTTCTACTAGGTGTCACCCTCAACTACAATGTTGTTTTTTTTTTTTTTTCTGTCCACAGTTAGAACCATGCATCCCTGTTCAAGTGAAGTCTCAGGTAGAGGAGATTCTTATCCTTTTCCATTTGGGTTATTTGAGACTGAAGGTCATGGTAGTGGGACAGTGATTTGCAGGAGGCACAGTGTTTCCTTGCTTCCTTGGCTCAGAAGTGATATCCATCCCTTTTATTCGTGATCCACTGTTTGTAGCTGGGTACATGGCAGGAACCCAGCTCCAAAGAGGACTTGTACAGAAGAGCTCATGTTTATCCTTGAGCACTAGCTCTGTTAGCCATACCGTATTGCTTGGAGGAAAAGCCAAAGTCCTTTCTCTGAACTTCCTTCCCTTCCAAGATCTTCCCTTTTCTCTCATCCCTTCCTTGTTACCCTGCCCTTGAACTACTGGAAATGCTCTTTCCCAGACATGTGCACGTGCATACCTCAGCCGCACCCTCACTTCCATCAGTCTGTAGTTTAAAACCCATCCTACCATACTCATGCTGCAGGCGCTTTCCTGCTGGTGGTGTGCCCCTTGCATTAGCACTGGTATTATCTAACATGTATATTTTTCTTATTATCTTGTTTGTTGACTATTTCTGCTGTATATACTCTTCAAGGGTCAGCCATTTTTTGTTTGAAGATCTAGAAAGAGCCTGGTACAAAATTAGCACATAAATTTTGTTCATTGAACGAACAAGTTACTCCTTGGTAAACTATCTCATGAATCTCCATCTTTGCCTTCACCCTGAAAGATATAATTGTTGACCTATAACTACAGCTGCTTTTTGGCTAGACATGCATAAACGTCCTTCAAAGCACTTCCGTGACAAAAACACCATAAAAAATTAGCTTTGCAGACATATCTTGGAAATGGTGAAACATTATGTCATATACAGAAGACACCATATGTAACTACAGCTACATATCTGTCAAAATATGAAATCTTCTATAAAGGGTTTTTCCACTGTATATTTAACCCAAGTCTATCTAATTTAAATATTTTCCTAGTTTGTTTGCATACAGAACAGAATCCATTTTCTTTTTCTCTCGATCCATCTTTGGGTCTCTATCATCTATCCATCTATCTGTCTGTCTGTCTGTCTATCTACCTCTGTCTTAGCTATTCCCTAAACTTTAAAAAATAAAAAAAAAATTGTAAAAAGAGTACCTTGTAGCTCTATATTGTAAATAGAGTACCTTGTTACACTGCTCTTTTGACTTTCTATAAGGGTGCAGCTCCACATTCCTAAAATTATTTAAAATCATTTCTTCTGCCTGTTATTGGAGACTAAAAGCATATGTGTGGACAGAGCCAGGTGGAGTTAGGGAGGGAAATTATGATGTAGGTTCTTCCACAAAAAAGACTATTCTGCTGGGAGCTGCCCTCATTTAGTGAGGGATGGTTCGCACCTACCACTGGTTTCCTAGCAACACAAAGCTTTCTTGCTGCTAGGATGGAGGGTCATTTTTGCATCTTCTCTTCATTTTCTCTTGGACTCTGTGAGGAGAAATTACTCTGGATAATTCCCAGAACAGATATATTGAAAAAGGCATGTTGGAGGTGGAGATGGGGCAGCCAGGAAGATGCACATTTAGACAGGGGGATGAGGGAAAAGGAGAGCAGGGGGAGGGTGAAGGAATTAGACAGATGCTTTAAGGAGGATGTCAGGGGGACCAGAGGACTTTCAGGGTGGCTTTCTCATTGCATCCCCCAAAAGTTAATTCTAATAGAAGTCAAGAAAAGTGATGTTCATTTGCCAATTTACTGCTTATTTTGGTAGATGCTTAAATTGGATAAATTGTATCTTCCTTTCTCTTATGAGCTGAGTCTACAGACTTCCTCTGGCTGAACTCTAAGTCTTTTACCATGCAGCTATGTTTAAATGCTGCTTTCTGATTCATTCTCTGACACTCACTGATTAGGGATGTGATGTTATGGATTATTTAACCTCCTGAAATCTTAGTCTGTTTAAGGAAAAGAGAAATAGCAATAATCATATGTGCAGACAGAGCCAGTCCCTTTCTGAGCCTGTACACTCCTTTCTTTGTTCACAACCCTTCTGACGCAGTGTGATACAGCTTTAAAAAAAGTAAACCCCCTCAATATTCTGCAGCCTCTTTCAGAGAAGGTTATAAGATTGTCTGGACAATTAGATGTGAGCATGAGTCTGGTTGGTGGAACTTCCAAGGAAAGAGAATTTTTCTGATGAAAAAGAACTGATTTGGCTGGAAAGAGGCTTTGATCCATTTTCAGCTTGCTTTGCCACTGAAAGTCAGACAAAATTCACAAGGATCTGCTGTGATCTAAAGACCTGGAGAGTGAGCATCGTTCACTGAGGCTGGTGCAAAGAACACAGCAAAACCCTAAATTCTTAAGGCTCTTACATGGTTTCATGACTTTTTGCTTCCTGGTTGTTCCAGTAGAGTAAAAGTCAACTCTTTAGGCCTCAGATGTGTGGCCATGCCTGCCTGGCACACACAAGGTCCTGAGTTAGATCTCTGGTACTGGGAAAATAAAATCAATCCTTCATTCTGAAGCAAATGTTTACCAAAAAACAAAACCACCACCAACCACAACAAACCACAATTGTGAAACCTCCTTTAAACAGGGAGAGATTTTTTTTGCAGGACAAATTTTATTGATTTCATAAAACCTGACTTGTTCATAATAAAGATTCTTTACAATGTCCAATTCTACCTGTAGTTATTTAAAAATAAGTTTGCTTTAATAAAATCCCTGTTTAAGAAATAATAAGTCAGCTAAATATTGTATTACCAAGAGAAATATTTTCTTTAACAAATTTGGGTGGTCTGGTCTGGTCTTATGTGGTCTGGTCTGGTAGTCTGGTCTGGTACTGCCTATTCCAGTCCATTCTGGTCAGGTCTCATCTGGTGTGGTCTGATGTGGAGCAGTCTGTTCCAGACTTGCCCAGTTTGTTCTGGCCTGGTCTTCTCTGGCCCATTTGGGTCCAATGTGAGCATATCTGTTCTGGTCTGGCCAGTTGTGGTCTGGTCTGGTCTGGTCTGGTCCAGTCTGCTCCAATGTGGTCTGGTCCATTCTAGTCTTGTCCCTTCTGGTCCAATCTGGTCTTCTTCATTCCAGTGTGTTCTGATCTTTTCCAGTATGGTCCAGTCTGGTCTGGTCAGGTCTGATCTGGTCTGTTCCATTCCAGTCTGTTCTGATCCACTCTGGCCAGATTTGTTTTGCTCTGGTCTGGTCCAATCTGGTCCAGTCTGGACCAGTCTGTTCCATATTTGTCCAGTCTGGTCTAGTGTGCCCTGTTCCAGTCTGGTTTAGTCTGGTCCAGGCCATTCTGGTCTGTTCTGGTCTGTCCCAGTTGGATTGT
This sequence comes from Thryonomys swinderianus, assembly GCA_004025085.1. Classification (NCBI taxonomy): domain Eukaryota; kingdom Metazoa; phylum Chordata; class Mammalia; order Rodentia; family Thryonomyidae; genus Thryonomys; species Thryonomys swinderianus. The sequence goes on along the minus strand of PVIC010000716.1, from coordinate 88,161 downwards.
GTATGGTTCAGTCTGTTCTGATCATGTCTGGTCTGGTCCAGTCTGTTTCAGTTTGTTCTGGTCTAGTCCAGTCCATTCTGGTCTGTTCCAGTCTGTTTTCGATGAGTCTGGTTTGTTATGGGCTGTTCCAGTTTGTTCTGGTCTTGTCAGGTCTGGTGTAGTCCATTTAAGTCGGTCAGTTCAAGTCTGGCCTGGTGTCATTCAGTTTGGTCTGGTCTGGTTTGGTCTGTTCCATCCTGGTATGGTCTGGTGTTGTCTGATTTGGTCTGGCCTGGTGTGGGGTGTAGTCTGCTTTGGTGTGGACAGTAGCACCATACCTGCCTTGCAAACATAAGGTAATAAGTTTGATCCCTGGAAACAGAAACAAAACAAAACAAAACAAAGAAGCAACCAAAAAAGAAATTTGGGCATTTTGCTACTTATAAATTCATACTATCTTATTTAATGCTGCTGTGTGTTGGATTTAATTCAGTATTTCTGTGTTGTTTGAGCTCTTCCTTTCCTTTAACACACATTAAAATAAATAATAATAACATGATGGAGAGGAGTTGCTGAAAGAGTGAGGGAGATGGGTCTCAGTGGCAGAAATGGCTTCTCATTGAATATTTGGGCCACACTCTGAAAGTGTAATCCCCAGCTCCATGCACTGTACTCTAATTCTTCACTGCTTTTCCTTTCCAATGGGAGGCTTCTGCTTAAATAATCTTTACAAATTATGATTTTTTCTCTGTTTATGCTTAATAATTTATTTGGAGAACTATTATCAGGAAATTATTTATCTAGTCATGCTATTTTAAGAATTTTTGACACCTTATTTGGTTTTAATTCTTTTTGTTGGTGTCCCTAGGTCTAGTAAACAATATAAGTGAAAGATAATACACATGTGTTCAAAAACTAATTCTCTATTTAAGTAATTTTAGGAGTACATTGACTGTTAATAAGATATACTCTTATTTCTACGTTATGGATACAAACAGAGACTTAGATTTATGGAAATACTTTTTAAAAGATAAAAAAGTTAATAAAATAAAGTATATTCAATTTTGACAGATTCCTATGAATGATAGCAAGGCACTAAAGAAGAAGACCAAGCCATTCTCAACCACCAAAGGGCGTTCTCATGGGCAGTTCTAGCTTCCCAGCTTTCTGAGAATTGACAGAATATTTCATGGTTCCAGGTGCAATGCATCTTGATGCATTACCTCATCTTGTTCCTCTCTAATAAACACCTTGATAAATACTTCAAACTCTATTACTACATCTGCATGAGCCCAATATCCAGCATAGTGCTTTACACAGGCAACAAATAAGGAAATAAAACTCCTTTACTCAGGCTCAACAGTCTGGTTCTAGAGAATTTCCTGGCAGAGCTGGATTGAGAGAGCTAATTGCAGATATGGACCTTAGGGGAAGGGAGCATGAAAATCTGACCAGTCACTTGATAAGGACAGTGATGACAATGATGGATGCCACACTTCTAAGACGATGTTATGAGACAGATACAATCTTTCTCAGGTAAGAAAGCTGAACAACTGAGAAATTCAGAGGTGCCTCTTATTCAGTAAGTGGCCCATCCAGAATTCACATCCAGCTCCGTAGCCATTACTTGCTCTTCTTCTTGCCATAGGCAGGAGTGATTGTAGGGAATTTTGTTACTTGTGTTCAATACTAGGTTCCCTAGGGATGAAACAGGGTCTGGTATATAGTTGGAGTTAGGTAACTATTTACTGAACCGATAACTATTGACTAAGACTTTCTGTTCAAATTTTTGTTCTGTTCAAAAATTTGCTTAAAGGGTCGAGGTCAATTTTGTTTGCCTGTTTAATAGACCAGTATTTTCTACACTATAAATGCTGTATTGAAATTCATTGAATTAAACTAAGTAGAAACAAGATTTCCTACTGATTGAGGTCAATATTTAAATATCTCATTTTGTGCTTGCTGATTTAGTCTTTTCAAATTAAACTCAGGAGACCCTCACATTGGCACACAGCCTGCATTTCTTAGACAAACTTTTGGGTGTCTAGAAGCCTTCTGGGGAAAAGCAGACTTCCTTCTCCAGGGCATAGCTCTCAGGACCCCGCGTTTGACACATGGTCATTATATGTTCACATAGAGACTTCAACCGATTCTATAGGACCAAAGGAGAGCACATGTCTTGAGCTCCACTAATGAGATATTGTATCTTGAATGTGTAACTACTGGACAAAGAGGTAACAAATATGAAAGTCTTTGAATCTTAGTGATCTTAAGTGTAGACTAGAAATTTGAAAGTCTTATGGAACTACAGCTAATTGTAGATATGGACCTTAGAGTAAGGGAGCCTGGAACCTCCTTCTTTCCTGTTTTAGCTGAGATTTTGCTTTTTGTTTGTTTGTATGGGGTTTTTTTTGGTACTGGGGATATAAACTGGTACCTTGCTCTTGCAAGGCAGGTGCTGGGACCACTGAGCTAAATCCCTGGCCCTAAGATTTTGCTATGCATCAGAGATACAACAGTTTTCTTCCAATAAATATTCCTATAGGTGACTAATGTTAGTTTCTGTGTCTGGCAATACAAAGACCCAACACAAATATCCTTTGGCTAGAGCTTCTCTGCCATTACTTAATTGTGGGACATAGCATAAAAGACCAGATTTGTTTGTTTGGGAAATGTGGGAAGTGAATGGGTGATGTTCACAAGACCTAGAATGGAGGTTGGGAAAAGCGGTGGCCACTTGGACCTTATGTAGAGCTCTGGTTGGTTAATTCCAGCTTGGATTCAATGAAGGATCAAGCTTCTTACATCACCATAAGCTTTTAGATTTACTTGGTAATGTTTGCAAAATCCCACTGATTTCTTTGCCTTTTGTTTTTGTTCTTGAAAGATCATTAACATGAGCTCTCTCTCATGCCGTGTTTGCAATCCCAAGGAAGATTCAAGATTAGATTATGTTCCTGAGCAATATAAATCAAACTTGATGGGAAGGATATGTTGACAGCTTGAAGTAAGTGAAAAATAAATTAGAAAATGAGAAGGCCTAGAGTATAAAGATATAAATTTAAATCTGAAAATCTGCAAAGAAGCCGTTTTGAAAATCTGGTTTTGAATCTTTAAAGGAGTCAAATGGGAACTGGGGGAAATAAGAAAAATGTGAATGACTCTGGTTTATACAGAAGTCCTTACAATGCTAAGGAACTGGTTCATGTGTTGTAAGCAATACCTGAAGGTCCATTTGAAAGGTACTATACCCCCAAGAGAAAGTACTTAGAATGTTTTAAAACATTTAAGTAATGGAAAGGATTACTTGTGGCATTTGAAAAGAGAAATTTATAATAAACTCATTCAGTCATCAAAGTAGCCAAAGTTACTAAAGTGAATTTATTATATTCAATGGCCTTACATTTCATGAATGGTCTCCCTCCATTTTTTCATGAGACTAACTGTACCTTCCCCCCCAAAAAAATCAATTATTGAAATTAAAGGAAATAAACACCCTTCAGAAGATCATCAAAGAAAGGAGTTGGCAGATTTGGCTCAAGTAACCCTTGGACTTGAGCTTGTCTTTGAACCAGCTGTATGTTCTGAGTCAAAGAATTTGGCTTTTGCATTTCAGTGTTTTTGACACCCTAGATACATCAAAAATGAAGTGAGAGATGAGCCTAAACCAAAAATATAGTAGGCAGTTCACAATGGACGCTTGATAATTATAAGCACTTCAAAAAATAGGATTTCAATTTGTGTAAATTCATCCTAGTTTAGAGAAGAACAGTTTATTGCAGCAGAGATACAAAGGGCAAGTTCTACTCAATGAATAAAAAGGCAGTCCTAGCCTGCAGAGGTTTATTCTACCAATCTTACCCACCGTTTCCCCATGGAATGGCTCCATAACCCATGTGGCTCTGTCTCTGTTCCTCACATCCTCTTCCAGGGGTTGAAGCAGAGTGGAGTCAGGCTGTACATACTAGAAATCCAAATGGGAAGTTAATTGTGTGCTTTAGATTTAGGAAGTTTGATTATGCGCTAAATGGGTACTCTTATACCAATTATTTGTTTATCTAAACTTCAACTTTATTTCTAGCCTCTTTCCACCTTCTCCTTTTTCTCAGATCGATATAATATAAAGATAAAAATGTTTCTCCTGTACCGCTGGGTTGAGTCTTGTAGCATAAGCTAACATTGGCAAAAGCTGGCTTCCAAAGGTGAAGATTTCACCCCTGAGGCTGGGTACTGCGGATAGTGAGTGAAGACTGTAGGTAGAAATGGGTGGGGAGGAGGATTTGATCATGTCAAATTGCTATAACAACATACCAGAGAATGGATGGCATAGAAACAGCAGAATTCTAACTCATGCTTTTGGAGGTTGGAAAGCCCAGGACTAAGGAACCAGCAAGTTTGGTGTTGAGTGAGGACTTACTGTTTGATCTGTAGCTGGCCTTTTATTGGCTGTGACCTCAGATGGTGGAAATGGGCAAAGGATTTTCTTAGGACCTGTTTCATCAGGAGACTAGTGCTGTTGATATGGATGTCTCTTCTTGATCTATTTACCTTTTGAAATTCCATCCATTAATACTATAACATTTAGAGGTGAGAATTTCAATATATGATTTAGCAGGTGGGGACAAAACATATAGACTCTAGTGGTGTAGTTTGCAAACAGGCTTTTTTTCTCCTTCTTTACAAGGCAAGCTGTCTAAAAATTTTAGATAATATCATAAGACTTTTCTGAAGGGTAGTGGTCCTGATGGTGGCCTGCGCCTTTTCATGTGTCTGTCGTGTGCTGGCAACATTCCAGGACTCACGGAGGGCACTTCCATAGGTGTGACAGACTCCACAAAATGAGAAGCTGCTGCAGAAACTGCTCTTGTCCAGAAATCCTAGGCCAGAAGTCCTGAGAAAGGCTTCAAATTCCCTATATACATAAAATGGCATAGCTTTGAGCTAAGAGGAGTAAAGTTTAAATATGCATAATTTCTCTCACAGAAAGCACACTTTTTAGAAAAAAGCCAGGAATTTAAAAAGTGGGAGGAAGCATACAAGTTTGACCCTCAAAATTAGTGACTAATTTCACAGGGAAGATGGTGAATTTCCCTCTAGAAAGGTTCCCAGGTGTCCTACACCGTCATCCCAGAGATGGGATGAGGAGCATGGAGCTGTTGACACTCCTTTGTCTGCTCGGGCTGTATAAGAATAATCTGGAACAGCTCCAAGCAGTCATGTGAGCGTCTAAGAACCGGCCACACACTGCAGCATCTTGGCTCATTTGCTTCCAAGACATGCGGGGCCCCACCAACCTGTCCTCTTGACTCGGGCTGATGAGAGACGTCCCTCTCCTTCACTCTTACCTGGTGGCTCTCATCATCTGAGTCCATGTAAGCCCTGCTTGTTAGCTGGTTTCTATCAGATGTGAGTGCGGCTGTGGGGGCTTGCCAGTCCCCTGAGGGCTTGAGAACTCACGTGTGGTCTGGATGGATTCTTGGATGAGTCTCCAAAGAAGAGTACAGAGTAGTGTGGGCCAGAGCATCAGTGCTGCCAGGGCTTCCGGAAATACTTGCCAACCTTTGTCATTTAGCTTGGCAGACCTGCAGCCTCTCCCAAGACGTTCCAGGATTCCCCCAGTTCCCTAAGAACTGAGTTTCATGGGGGAAAAGTCCCTTCTTTCTGTGCCAGCGAAAGAACTGAGCCCGCTCTTTACAGTTATGGGAAAGGCCCACTAGAATTTACTAACAGGGCTGCACCAACAATATGTTCTTTTAAGTAAATAAATCCTCCTGGGTGGAGGGGCATGGAGCAACTTCAAAGTTTTCTATCTCCACTGAACGTCTTGCTGCAAAGAATATGAACAGAGAGAAAATGAATTCAAAATAGAATGTATGATAGATTTTGTGAAATAGGAAATATTCAAAGGGTATGTGGTGGGGGAAAGTAATGAGGGGAAAAATAAATATGATTTGAAAGAAAAAGAAAGAACATGTATATAGGGGGTGCAGGCTGTGGGGTGGGTAGGGTTATGGGTAAAAATGAGAGCAACTCATGTCATATCCTGGTACAAATTCCTCAATGTTGAGTGTGATTGGGAGCTGTATATAAAATGGACCAATAAAGCCGGGCGTGGTGGCTCACGCCTGTCATCCCAGCACTTGGGAGGCAGAGACAGGAGGATTGCTGAGTTCCAGGCTTGCCTGGGCACCATAGTGAGCTCAGGGCCAGCCTGAACTGCAAAGCGAGACCCTGTCTCAAAAAAAAAAAAATGTACTAATAAAGAGTTCAATTAAAAAATGTACCAATAAAGAATTCAATTTTTTAAAAAAGTAAACTGTAATAAAATTATGAATAAGTCACTTACAGCACTCACATCTTTCCTTCTTAGTTCAAAACCTTCCCAAGTGACAAGCTCAGGAATGCAATTTTTGAAAGGAAGGCTATGCTGTGAGTAAATCTGAGCATTCTCTTTTCTTCTCCCTCAATTAGCGAGCTTAAGACTGAGGCCCTCAGGATCACAGAAGCCCTAGGGAAAAAATACTGAAGGCAACTTCATGCGTGCCCTTCTCAGTAAATCATAAAAACACAAGTGAAAGGTATGGGATGACTTGAAATCAAGGGAGATGAAGAGTGAACGGACTCAAAATAATACCATAACTGCTCAGAGGCATTCGATTCCCAGAGTCCACCATCTTTTCTTTTCAATTTATTCTATATCCTTATAGATGTAGAATTTGACAATGTAGACCATCAGTGTACGGAACCTCTCTCTCCAGCTGATCAGAGGTATCTTCAGATCTCTCTGTCCTTTCAACAGGAGGTCAACCCCTACTGTTTGCGATCACTACTGAGATTTCAAACTTATAATGTCATGTTATCAGTGCTTAACCCTGGATAGAAAACACTCGGGGAGAAAACACACCCAAAAACCAAGATTCATGCCCCAAAATTCACAGTCAAAACCTCAGCTAGAGAGGGGGTTGTGTTAAGGTCAAGGACATGGCTTCCAGATTAGACGGACCCCAGATTTAAATGCTGTTTAACACTCACGGGAAGTGAGGTCTGGAGCAAGATGTCCAGTGTGCTTTTCCCGTGACCTCACTTCCATAGTTATGAAGGGACCACAGAAGAGTTGCTCCTTGATGTGCTGTAGTCATTAATGCCACATGCGGAGAATGGGCTGTGGTGGGAACTGTCAAACTTGTGATCTTTGGTCTCACCTTCCCATAGGAGCACTTCTACCTGGTGAAGAGCAAAAAAGCAATGAAAGAAAGGAATTTCAAGATCTGATGCCACCAGTGCGACTGATTTATCTGTGCTAAAACATGTCCATTCCTTCTTCTGCCCTATAACCCTGGGATTGCTCCTTTTTCCACTTAGGTACCCTTATCTGACCACAGAACATTAGTTCTCCTCACATTATAATCTATTCTGGGCCTGGTCTGTTCCTGCTCATGTGACCTGGTGTGATTCATCCCTTGGCCTGAATTGTTGCCTCTATGCAGTGCTCCCAAATGTTTTTGTCCTGTACAGTGCTCTGTGCTCCGCTTGATCGTATCTACTTTCCCAGCTTCCTTTTGGACAAGCTCATCTGTCTTGTAGGCCCACAAGCATATTTTGAATACCAAGGACTTCATCGGCCTGTCCCCCTCAAGTCTTTTTGGTTCCCATGAGTCTTGATTAATGAGGAACAACAACTGCCCGGTTGCTCAAGTGAGAAAAGTGGGACTTAGTTCTTCTCCATGACACGGGGCCACGCGATCATCAGGAATAGCAGCAGACATATCTGAAACTCCTGGAACATCAACTCATGTCCTTCCACCTCCCTAATAGCTTCCTAGAGCTACTTGGACAATTACCATAGTGACCATATACTGGGTTGCTCAAAAAAGTCTCCAGAAATCTCTATTCTCATAGTTTTAGAAGCTAGAAGTTCAAGTAAAGATGTCAGTAAGAGCCTGTACCCTCTGAAAACACTGGAAGAGGAGTAACCCATTCGTGCCTCTTTCAAGACATGTGACCTCAAGAATCCTTCAGTGTGTAGTGGTGTAATTTTAGTGTCTGCTTATATTGCCAAAAGACATCTCCTCACTGTGCCTCTATTTGTCTTCACGTGGCTTCAAAATGAAGTGAAAGGTATGGGATGCCATTTGTTGGGAGGCCACCCTAGTCCAATAGGAATTCATTTTATTTTTAACTAATTCTATCAGAAAGGTCTGTCTGTGAAACATCATATTTTATAATTCTGAGTGAACATAAATTTTGGGAGACACTACTCAACCTAGTATAATAGGTAAGTCCAACTTGTTTTATGAACATTGCTTGCCTACCAGCCTTTACATTGATAACCCTGTCTGGGGTCTTATTCTTATCTCCTCCTCCACTCCTATATTTACTTTCTTACAACAATCAATAAGTTCTTTTCCAAAATAAAAATCAAGTCATATTTCCCTCTGATTAAAACACATCAACAATTTACCCACAGACCTTGAAATCATGTCCATGCATTTTAACAGAGCATAAAAATTCCTTTACTATGTGTATTCTCTGGTCTCTTTCTGGTCAGTTTGCTCAGGTGTTCAAGGTTGGAGACTGTTTCAACTTTGTTTTCCATGTACTCCGTCAGTACTTCTGTCCCACACAGGTCTACTCACATAACTAATTCCTAGTAAGCTTCCAGACTTAGGAAGAGACTTCTATCCTTCCTGGAAGCCATTGCTTACTCTCAATGTTGGCTTCAACTTGGTTTACCCATTGTGTTCAGTATTTCCTGCATTTCAGCTCATTTTTCCTAAGATAATGCAATTTTCTTTTCTACATCCTACACTCCCTAATTTCCTACTCATCTATAATGTCTATGAAGACACAAGTATCACAGTGAACACATTTTTAATGCATTACAAGCACCACTCAATGCCTGGTGCACAGACACACTGATTAGCATTTGTAGGACGAATGACTTAAGAACACTAAATGCTGTCACATTAAAGCACATGTTTTTAAGTCTACTTCACAATGATAATCTTAACAGTTACTCCAAATATTTTTTTCCTACAAACAACCTGAACTAGGGAAACATGATAGTAACATTAGTTCTAAAAAAAGGAGAGGTGGATAGTTAAGCTATAGTTTTCAACTTTTCATAAGCTTAAAAGAACTGTTCAATTTAGTTTGCAAATTTTGTGTATATATTCCAAAACATAATCTTGATATTCCTCTTTCTCCCACATCCAGAGGGAGGTAAAGAATCTTGGAGACTAAAGTCAGTGTCCCTGTCATTTGTAATGATGACATCAATTTGAAAATGTGGATTGAGTACATATTTGGTTTTAGACATGTTATTTTATAGAGTGTAAATGCCATCAGGGGAGTTGGAATTTTCTGAACATCTCAATCTTGTCAGTGCCAACTTGGCAAAGAAGCTCATGTGCTTCTAATTTTACCTCTTTATTTCCCTTCATTTCTATATCTTGAGAAAATATTCCTCATATTTATAGCTGCTCACAAGAGATTTGCTGCGAGTGCATACACACGGTGAACCAAACCAAATCAAATAAGTCTGGATGTGAGTTGGAAATGTGCACAAATTGGACCACAGCTTCCTGCTTTTTAAAAAAATCGAAGATTTAAACCATAAATATGAAATCCATGGAAACAAAAAATTTCATCTGTGGTAAAACCACTTGATACACTTTTTCAAGCAATATAGCTTCTGTATTACCTAAAATATAAGAGCTAAAAGTGTAAAACTCTTAGAAACACACCTAAGTGTAAATGTTTATGACTTAGGTTTGGCAATAGTTTCTTAAAATAATACCCAGAGTACAAGCAATAACATTTTAAAGAATAAATAAATTGAACTTCATTAATATTAAGAGCTTTTACATATCAAAGGACACTGTGAAAAAAGTGAGAAGTCAGACCACAGAATGAAGAGAAAATATTTGCAAATCATAAACCTGATAAGGGCTTGGGATCCAGAATATATGAAGAACTTTTACAACTGAGTAAAAAATATTTAAATAGGCAAATAACTTCGATAGCCATTTCTCCGAGACATACAAATGACCAATAATTACATGAATAGATGCTCACCTTCTTTAGTCATTAAAGAAATACAGATCAAACCATAATTAGATACCACTGCGTATGCACCAGGGAAGCTATAATAAAAATATTTTTAAAAGAAGGGAAATAGCAAGTGTTGATAAGGATGTAGGGAAATTGAAACCTTTGTACATCATGAGTAGGAATGGAAAAGGGTTTCAGCTACTGTGAAAAACACCTTGGTGATTCTTCAAAGATTAATCAACAATTCTACTCTTAGCTATACTCCCAAAGGGGACTGAAAATGTGTTCAAACAAAAGCTTGTACAAAATGCTCACATTCATAGCTATATTATTCACAACTGTCAAATAGCAATGCTCATACTCATAACAATATTATCCACAGCTGCTAAAGAATGGAATCAACTCAAATGACTTTCAACTCAAAAATGAACAAATGAGTTATGTTTATATACTGGAATATTATTCAGCCACAAAAAGGAGCAGGTGCTGATTGATGTGACAGAATGATCAAATTTTAAGATATACTACTCAATCTAAAAGAAATTAGACACAAAAGCCACATACTATATGATTCCATGTATGGCAAGTTATTGCCTAATGAATGCAGAATTTCTTTTGGGGTAATAAAACATTCTAGAAATTAGGTAGAAGTGATAAGGGCAGTGTTTGTAAATATACCAGCAGCCATTCAATTGCATACTATATTCATGGGAATTTTTCTTCAACATAACAAAAAGTGGTTTAAAGTGGAGTAATACCACCTAAGCTCTTTCCAAGTAACAATCTTCAGCCAAAATGCCCTCATGCTCCTCCACTAATGCTGCCTTCCAAGAGAATCAGGCTGTGTAATTAACACAATTTCCTTGTGAAATTGCATTTGTAAAACTGTGGATGCATCTTCCACTAGTCTTATATTTCTTCCAGATAGTACACCATCACCATGTATTATGCCAGGAAGTACAATAATTTAATCAATATTGTAATTAAACAGTCCCCTTGTAAGAATATATTTATATACTGTGGTGTCGACAACTGGCTTTAAAGGGGCCTCGTGTTTAATAGAATTGTACTTCATTTACAGTTCCCTCACACCGCTGACATGATTGATTAGCTCCACAATTAGAAATAACATCCTCTGCAGAATCCATCTTGTATTGGGTGAATTGATTGTATTTCCCGGGGGAGGTCAAGTTTCATAATGCAAATGTTAATTAATTTTTTATATTAAAAGCTAAATACAAAGATTGAATCACTTTTATTAGGAACTTCTTTTAATGAATCCCTTGCCCTTTGTACCTACACAGTTTATCTTTGGACATATGCATTCAATTAAAGAACAAAAACAATTGATTATGGAAGCATCCACGTGGAGTCTTCCTACAAAGTTATGCAGATATACACTGGTGGCCTCTTGGTGGCTGAGAAAGTTAGTCTCAGGCTGTGAACAGTTCTTTTCCTTTCCCCTTGCTCTTTTCCTCTCTGTTTCTCTTTGAAAAGTAACTTGAAAAATAATAATAAGCCAGGAAGTTAAAGCAAGTAGCATCATTTCATCATTTACTCTGCAGATTTAGAGGGAAAAGTGGTGACATATGCTGTTTTCTTCATATGGTTTGTACTAGAAAAGTAACATATCCAAAATTATGATAGTGATGTAGATGGCAGCACAATATGCACATCACATTTTCTCTAACTCTACTGTTAGCATACACTACACAGGATTTTCTGGGCAGTAAAAGTTCATGACTAATGGAAAACACTTTCTATATTTTAGAAGAAACTTCACTTGAAATTTAAATTAAAATGTAGCCAATGATGGTGTACGATTAAATAGTCTTTGTGTAAGTAGGTCTGTGTGAAAAGCTTGCCTAGTTTTTAAACTTTTGTGATTTATCTTTTCTGCATTACAAACATTCCTCGGGGTCATTTCTGGTTGGCATCTTATTTAAGACGAGATTTCTAGGATTGAGTGTTCTTCCCAGCATCGGAACCTTGCTATAGTTTGTTTTCTTAATGTTGTTCCTGTCTTCTTTCAGAAAGTTAGGGTAAGTCTGCAATTAGTTTTTTAAAATCTCATTAAGTATCAAACAAGAAATCATTCAATGTACTCCATTGACGAAAGCATGGTAGACTTTGAAATCTACCCCACTTGAAGTGTTCCACTTCAGAGCCCAGCGTTGACAGAGGTTTGCAGCCAGCAGGCAATTTAAAAAGATGTCCTCGAGGGGCCAGCACTCATTTGTGAAGATATAAGGGCTTTGGCTCATCTTTTATATCGATGGCAATAAATATTTTGGATCGTCAATTTTGGTTTAATTATCTGGAGGCAGTATTCCTGGACTGTATTAATTATTCGTAACCCGTAGATCTTCTTGTCTGTTATATCCATGCCAGAGCTCAGCCTGAGCAAAGTGACAACGTGTGTGGGTTGTGTTTTGTATGTTTCTACCCACCTTGGTCCTTTCTTTGGGCAGCTACTCAACTGCGAGTCTTGGTGCATGATACTGTCTGTTGCTTTTTGACTCCTGGAGTTCTCCAATGGAGTGTGCTCCTCAGATGCATTCCATCTAGACAGCAGCATTCAAGGGCACCAGGAGGTCTGCATGTCATGGCCCTCAGTCTTTGCCCCCAGAAGAAGTAAAATGGCGCTCTGCAATGCGATAAGCCATGAAATTGACCTTATATAATGTAAAATGTAAAAACTCAGGGTTTTATTCACTGTACCATAGTATAAAATGACATATTTTCAACAATAAGGGGAACAGCAGTAATTTCTCTTTCTGGTTTTGTTTTGTTTTTTATTTTGTTTTTTTGGGCACTGTTGGGTATAAAATTCAGGGCCACGTGCATGTTAAGCAAAAGATCTACCATTTAGCTACCTCCACAGCCAACTCTATTAATTTTTAAAGTTGTATCATCAATTATAAATATTCTCAGGCAGCTCCTAGTGTTTGGACCATTTGGGAATAGACGCACAACAGCCAGAAGTCGAAGTCTTGGCTAGTTCTTCTAGGTGATAAAACCTGCGTCACAGAGGAGAGAGTAAAAGAAGAAAGCCTCCAAGACCTAGGATTATGAGAGCGTAGGGAAGCTTGGAGCTGCAGAGAGGGGCTGGTCACTTGGGCCACGTGAATGTAATTGAGAATGACGGAGAAGAGAATGAGGATGTTTTAGGTTTTGTTTTATGTTATAAACACCAGGGCTTGTCCTTCGATAGACTGTAAAAGATACTGGAATAGGTTAAATTCTGTTTAATTATTTGAGAATCTAAACTGAAATATTTTGAATGGTACCCAAAGCACAGCCTGGACTTGGGAGGACCTATGCTACCCGTGTCACGCCGTGAGGAGTACGGTCCTGTGAGGGAAATGACTAGCACTTTTCTGGACTCGCTCTGGAATATGCCTCTGCCTTGCCCAGGATTCCCTCAGACTTTGATACTCTCCGTGCGTTTCACAATCTTTTCTGTTGCTCAGAATTAACTTTCTGTTACCATTTATCATGAAAATCTGCTTTCTGATGGCCATTTGCAGGTTCATCATTGGTTCTAGTCAAGTTGACAAATTTTCTTCCTGATTTGAGTTTCTGGACAATATTACTGTTCAAAGGTGAATTTTCAATCAGTATTGTAGCAGATCACTCACACTTTTTTTTTCCTTCAACCATCAAAATGGTTCTCAAAATCCATTAAAATATTACTTTATTTCAATTAAAAAGTTTTTATGATGACACATTCCCATTAATTTCTCTCCCTTGGTTCAAACACACTTAAACCGCTTGCTGTTGTTTCTTTCTGATTAAGTTCTGCAAGTCCTTTTTTTTTTTTAATGAGATATTTTTGGTTGTGCTTTTATGGCAGGCTCAGTGTCCTGGATCCATTCAAAAATTTACTTTTCAGGGCCAGAGATTTAGCTCAGTGGTTCTGGCGCCTCTCTCATAAGTGCAAGGTCCTAAGTTTGATCCTCGGTAACCACATACAATGCTAGGCGTGGTGATTCATGCCCACCAGCAATCAACACCACATACCACAGTGCCGGGTGTGGTGGCTCATGCCTGTAATCCCAGCAATCGGGAGGCAGAGACAGGAGGATTGCTGAGTTAGAGGTTCACCTGGGCTACATAGTGAGCTCAGGGCCAGCCTGGACTACAAAGCGAGACCCTGTTTCAAAAATAAATAAATAAATAAATAAATAAATAAATAAATAATAAATTTACTTTTCAGGGTCTCGCTATGTAGCCCAGGCAAGCCTCCAACTCAGCAATCCTCCTGCCTCTGCCTCCCAAGTGCTGGGATTACAGGCATGAGCCACCACACCTGGTACTGCCGTGTGTGGTACTGATTGCTGGTGGGTGTGAGCCACACTGTGGTATGTGGTTACCAGGATTGAACAGGGACCTTGCACTTGCGAGGCAGGTGTTAGAACCACTAAGCTAAATCTTGACTTTGGGAAAGGACAGAATTTTTGCAGTTCCCATTCTGGCAAGTAAAATAGTTGAAAGCTGTTACCAACTTGCTTTTCTGTTCACTGGCCTTAGGTAGCAGTGTTAACTGGATTTTTTTCCTTCACACTTTGTAAAGTCTCTCATGAAAGCAAACTTCTAGGATTGCTTCAGGAAATCCCTAAAATGGCCTCAAACATTATAAGCTGCAAAATGTACTAATAAAAGTAAAAAAAAAAATGTCAGGATATAAGCATTCAAAGTGATGGAGAATATTTTGAAGAGGTCTAGTAATAATGTGTTTTACTGCAATAATTTAAACATTTTTTGCCTCTCACTTTATGTTTTGATCACCCCTCGGATTTCCCTCCACACATTTTCCTTGTTCTTTCTTGGAAGAAATTCACTCCCCTCTCTGTGTAGTAATTATAGAGGCTACTGCATTTAAGTGAAAGACAGAAACAAACATTTAAAACATTTGCAAATCTGGCACTTTGCTGAGTATTGAGACTGCAGTGGGCTCTATGACGACCAGGTTGGCATCCTCGAGGACTTTTCCGTCAGATGAGTGACAACTAACAGTCAGACAGCAACGTGCATGAATGTTTATTGATGTGCTATGGAGGGAAGCAAATGCAAAGAGACAAGGGACCTTCTCTGAGGTTGGGTCAAGGAGGACCTCAAGGAAGTAACAGTAGGAACAAGGTATTATTTATAAATCTCCAGTAGGCAAAGTGGGCACAGAATGAGTGGTCCAGTCAGCCATTTAAGAAAAAAAAAAGTGTGAGAAGGTCTTGACTGAGGTCAGACGGTGGGGTGTGGGTTTAAGAAGAGAAGGTGTCTCTGCTGGAGGACTCAGAAAGAGACAGAGATGAGGCAGCTCGAGCTTCAAGAGACACAGGGAGTAAAATCATATTGGGGTTTCTGGATTCTACCGAAGAGTTTAAATAAGAGCTGAGAAAAGCCATACTCAAGGAATGACGTGACCAGATCTGCTTTGGCAGCGGCACGTGAAGAGAAGCAAATGCTGGAAGATGAGTGGGAGATGTTGTCACAGTCCACTGGAGTCCTTGGGTCCAGATTTACAGTGAGCGTGAAAGAGGGTAAAGATGTGATGGAGGTGGGAAGATGCAGTTTACAGGCCTGAATAGTGACTCCTGATGAGAAGCAGGGAGCCGAACGAGTCAAGGATAACTCCTCAGGTTCTGGCTTCTGCATCTAAGCAGAAAGAAGAGCCATGTGTTCGGGTCAAAAGCAGAAAGATTGAGTTGGGGAGCAGAGGATGACAGCGATGGGGAAAGATGATAAAGAGCTCTTTCCTGGCAGGAGTGGAGACTCGTGCAACCATTATGGAGATCACTATGATCTTCCTCAGAAAACTAGGACTAAAGGCCCCACTTGACCCTGCTATTCCCCTGCTAGGAATATACTCAAAAGAATGGTAGATCGCTTCTCGGCCTTTTGGCTAAGATCAAGTGAAGAATGGTAGAGACATATGTGCACCCATGTTCACAGCAGCTCAGTTTGTGATAGCTCAATCTTGGAAACAACACAAATGGCCATCAACTGGAGACTGGATAAAGAAGATGTGTGTGTGTGTGTGCGTGTGTGTTTTAATAAAACGGAGTATTACTCTGCCATAAAGAACGGCCTTTGAGTCATTTATACTAAAATGGACAGAATTTGAGAGCACACTAATAAGCAAAATCAATAGGTCACAGATATGTAAATACCATATCTTTTCTCTGGTATGAGAACCTGTAGATGTAAATGAGTTCTAGGATGTAGGATAGATTTTGTGAAATAGGAAATATTCAAAGGGAAAGTTCTAGGGGAAAATAATGAGGGGAAAGAATAAATATGATTTAAAAAGAAAAAGCAGGCATACGTTTATAGGGGGTAGGGGGTTGTGGGTGGGTAGGGTTATGGGTAAAAGTGAGAATTAACTTCTGACATATACTGGTGCAAATTTTCCAATGTTGAGTGTGATTGTGAACTGTATATAAAATGTACCAATAAAGAATTCAATTTTTAAAAAAGAGCTCTTGCTGGAGTTTGAATTGTCTCCGAGACACCCAGGTGGAGATGATCACCTCTCTAAGGTGAGCTGAATAATACCCGTCTGACAGCAAAGTTCTCTGGCTTAAGGACATGGTACATGTAAAGCACTGTGCCAGATGCAGAGACACCCCCAGTGAAAATTAGAGACTTCTGGAGAATGACATTACATGTATACATGCACATTTATGCTTTCATGCCTGTACATAAATAATCAAATTAGTCTTCTCCATTTACATTTAAATTCAGCCAACACAAAGCTACTGTTATATGGAGGATAGTGCTTGTGTTTCTTATTAACCTCTGAACCCCTGAGTAATTTAATTCCAAATACAAGATAGATAAGATAATATATAGGCAATTTGTGTTATGCTATTTTATCTCTGCATTCATTTGAGCCTGTAAGTTCACAAAGTCAGTTAAAAAATGGCGTTCTGGTTCTAAATAATTACAGTATTTTAACTTTAATTTAATTATGGTGCATTGAAGAGTAGACCTTTTAAAATGATAGTGATTTGCCTTAGTGAGTTAGACTAATCAGTATACCTCATTATACTCAGCACATAAAAGGAATATATGTCTCCCATTTTATAACACACGCCTGTGATGTGCACCCACTGAGCCATCAAAGCTCAGGCCCCAGCCTTAACAGAGCTGCTAGCTTTCCTTGTAAAATAAAAGTCCTTGAGCATGGGGTTTTGCAGGGAAGGGCTGTGGGGAAAGGGGTTGGTAAACTGAGAAGGCTGCCTATATCTTGGCAGCATCTGGATGCTTATAGAAGCCACAAAGCAGTGCTGAGTTAATTTTTTTCTGACAGGCGACATAAAGATGATCTATGTAGTCATCGCTCTCTATAATACATGGATGGAAAGAGAATATTAGAAACCTGCAAATGAAAATAGCACTGCTGTGGACATTGGGTTGATGTTCCTTTGCGCATCTACATGAAAGGTTTCTCCATGATCGGGCAGTAGGTGAACCTTCTTTGAAAAGAATAGGATGAAATGAGTGTCATGAGAAGCACAATAAGGCATTAATCAGTGAAGTTTGGATTTTAAAAATTGAACAAGTGTATATCAAGGGAATACAAGCACCAAAAATAAAAGCTGTTTTTGAGCTCATCCTCAAATTTTCCTGACTAATTGGACAATCTGACTAATTGGAGAAATAGGAATCAGGAAATGGAATGGGCAGATGTGAAGAGTGGGGGTGGGTAGGACCTGAGCTATTGAGAGAAATTTAAAGAAGATAAGTAATGGGACAATGAAATTGATTGGGCACACAATTTTTATCTTTATTGACTTGACTTTGCCACGGGGATGGAAGATGACATATTTTGGGCAGCGAAAATGCAGGCTGTGGCTTGAAAGATGGCCAAGTGGAGAAGGCTTCAGGCCTCAGTGGCCCCAGCCCACCTACAGGATGGTGTGTAGTAAATCTGCAGCACCTACACAGACGACGTACCAGAGCAACTGGGTCACGGGATCATGTAACAGTCCCGTAATCCCTGCATTATTAAACAGCAATATGGCTTTATTTATTTACCAATGAATTGAAGGAGATGGTTGGATATCTATGGTTTGGAAAATTACAGTTTCTTTTTCCTGCCCTGCTTCTCATATCCCACACCCATTAGACTTTGGTTTGAGCTTGCACTCGGTTACCGGAGCCTTTTCTCATCTGTGTGTAGAGTCACAGAGGTGGGATGGTAGAAAAGAGTCCCAAAATTGTGCACAAAGAAGGATTTTTCATCTATTGCTGCTAGGTTTTAAGTAAAGTCACCCCTCGTGGATTCTTCCAATAACCAGATCTTGGAAACATTTCTTAGAGATGAGGGGTTGATCTCATCTCTTCTCTGTTGTGGTCCTTGGATCTCCTGTGACCCAGTGGATTTCCGGAACAGCACTTACGGATCAGTAGGTCCGAGTGGGAAAGACCATATTTTTTCAAAGATTAGATAAAATCAGTAATCTTACAAATCAGTTAGAATACACTTAGATCTGAGTGAGAAGAACCACGATTTTCCAGAAAAAGATAAAGTTAAGATTTTCACAAATCAGTAAGAATAGATTTAAGTGTGAAGGATGTTTATTACATCAACTTGCTTCAGTCTCTAGTTTTGCCCCTTGGCCCATTCCTCGTGTGTCCCTAAGTCAGGGGCAGACATGTCTGCCAACCTCATCTCTCTAGAGTTCTTGGTCTTGTAGTTCTCCCAGGTCTCTTCACTCTCTTGGTGAGAAATAAAGCAGATTCCTCTCTATCTGAGTCCCTGTCCCCTCCTCTTGCCTCAGCCTGTCTTATCCTTCAGTGACACTCTGACCTTCCATGAACATGGTCCTCCTACATACTCCTTCACTTGCTCACTTTTCTGGACATTCCTCTGCCAGCCTTTTGTTGCACAGATGCTTCCTGACTTATAAAGTCCCACATAAGACTCTAACTTTTGGACCATGTGAAAATGATATACATTCAGCAAAAAATGGACTTTGAAGTTTGACTTTGTCCTGGGCTAGCTGCACGTGGTATTACATAGCTGGCGACCAGGATGGGGAAAACCCAACACTCGACAGTGCCCTTTGCAACAGTGTTATTTAGAAAACAAATGTTCTAGAAATGAATCGAGAGATTAAACATTAATTTTTTTATTTTTATATTTTAAAGCTTTGTGTTAAATGATTTGGCCCAACAAGAGGATTAGGTGTATTCTTAGCACATTTAAAGTAGATTAGGCTGAGTTGTGAGGTTTGTTTAGATTACTAAATACATTTTAAAATTTATTTCCACTGACAATGGATTCACCAGTATATGTCCAGTCGTAAGTCTGGGTGCCTCTGTATTTTAGCCTTTTCTTGCTGACTTTTCAGCTTCATAGACACCCTCCACCTGTTCCTAAACCCCTCTGAAGCACATCAGCCCTTCCTCTGCTTTTCTGAACAGTTAGTTGCCTGTTTCTTAGTTCTCCGCAACACCTGTTCTTTGCACACACACACATGGGCAGTGGTAGCACTAACAGGAACAAATCCTGCCCTCAGGTAACATTTGTTTAAACTTCATGTCTAGACTTTTCTGGCCTATCCCCATTACTCAATTTTTCCCTGCTCTAGCATTTGAAAAAGTATTTGGCATCAGGTAATTTCCTTCAGGCACAATGAAACAGAAGGTGTGCCCGGATGGGGGAGAGGTAACCCCACTGCCCTGGGCCTGGTGTGATTTCTAATATACCTAGAAATCTTGGCCTGACAGTTTAGCAGGTGAACTGTTTGCACCAGGCACAGCTAGAGGCATAAACAGTACATGTAAGAGAACTCATTCCAAGCAGCAGGGCACCTGTCAGGGACATAAATATTGTAGAAACTGAGCTCTTTGGTCTTTAGGATTGTTTTGAACTGTAGCTGTCTCTAACAAGTCATGGTACCAATGACTCGTTAACACTCTGTGAATATGTGCCTGGGTAAGGAAGCTAAAATGAAATTTGTCATCCTGCGCAGATTTAATGACACTTTCCTACCAGAGTGATGACTGTTTTTCAAAGCACCCACACAAATAGAGATAGAAGTCATTTTCTCTTTTATTATTTTCTATTCCTCACCTTAAAAATGTTCTGGTTTATGTGACAGAGTGATAGTTATTTCAGTTCCAAATTTAGCAATCGAAGCTCAGAGAATAAGTTTATGTAACTGAAAAGTACATTCTCCTTTTCAAACTTTTGTTAAAGAAGTAACGTTATTTATTTATTTTTAAAAATGTTTGCACATCGTTTAGTTGTATTATATAGTTTAAGTATTTGCTTTGATAGGAGTATTTTTATGTGTTATTTTAGATAGTTTTCCTCTTAATGTCTGTAGTACTGATATAGAAACATTCCTTTTTTTTTTTTTTTTTTTTTTTGAGACAGGGTCTCGCTTTGTAGTTCAGCCTGGCCCTTGAGCTCACTATGGAGCCCAGGCAAGCCTGGAACTCAGCAATCCTCCTGTCTCTGCCTCCCGAGTGCTGGGATTACAGGCATGAGCCACCACGTCCGGCACTGTGGTATGTGGTATTGATTGCTGGTGGGCGTGAGTCTCCACGCCCAGCATTGTATGTGGTTACCGGGGATCGAACTCAGGACCTTGCGCTTGTGAGGCAGGGGCCAGAACCACTGAGCTAAATCTCCAGCCCCTAGAAACATTCTTAAAAAAGAAAAAGAAAATGAGGTATGTTTAAGATCTAAGTGAAACTCTCACAGCAAACAGCCCTGATCTGTGACCCTTGAACTGAAGCCTGGCTTCCCTTGCACCTGTGTTGGAGTGGATCAGAGCACAGGCCCTCAAGGACAGGACAACTTCCAAGCTGGATACAGACCCAGGAAGGGGGAACAGTGATCCAGTGAGGTCAGCACCCCAAAAATGGAGCTTTCTTAAAGCTACAGTACATATTAATGTAACCCCACCCCTCAATCTCTGACTATGAGTACAAAGTACAAAGAATTATCCAAAATAATCATCTTCTCCATCTGAAATTATTTCCCTCTTACTATGAGCCATTGTCTTTCACAAAGGAGGCCTTCATCTTTCTCCTACTTTCATTTTCTGTCTCCCAGCCTCACTCTTGATTTGACTTTCCAGGAATTAGATCAAAAGAAAGTATTTTAGTGTCCACTTCCTGATTTTGACATGTATTGACCAATGTCAGCACCTTCTAGAATCCATAAGATTGAGGGCTGGGGAGGTAGCCCAGAGGCGCCACGCCAGCCTGCCAAGCAGAAAGTCCTGAGTTCAATCCCTTTGAATGGTTTTGTTTCTAGTATAGTATAACTTAGATGCTAAAGCTCTCTTTGCACTATGGGTAAAAATAAGAAGGAAATGAAGGAGTGAAGAAAAAAGAGAAATTGCATCATCACTTTAGGCTTTTACTTTCATTTCATCATCCCACTTTTGGATGGTATTTATACACGTTGGAGTGCTACTTTGCTATAAAGAAAGATCAATTTGAGCCATTCACAGGCAAATGAATGCAAATTGAGGATATGTGTTAAGTAAAATAAGTCAGACACACAAGTTTACGTATCTCGTGATTTTGTATATGAAAAATACATATATCACAAACTAGAAGATAAATAGGAAATTGGAAAAAAAGATCAAATAGTTCCCAAAATTATTTATTCTGTTGTTTTAAAAATACTTTAAGATATATGTTAACTTTCTTCATATATATCCCTAGTTTCTTTCTGTTCATTGAAAGGACTATTATTTGTTTCTCCTTTCTAAGAGAGTCCTTTTGTTTTTGACTTGTACTCTGAGTAATATTTAGGTTGTTCATGTAAGATTATGATATGTGCATATTAACTGCTATTATCCTCTATTTTGTTTTGAATTTTTTGTAGAAGAAAGAACAGTGCTTTTAAAATTATTATTTTTATATGTATTACATTAAAATAAAAAATTTAAAGCCATTACAGTCAATCTATTTGAACATGGTCATAGCCTGCTTGGTGTCACTATAACAAAATATGTAAGACCAGGTAATTTATAAACCAAGGAGGCCTGTTTTGCCTTATGGTCCTGGAGGCTGGGAAGTCCAAGATTGAAAGGGTGTATAGGACAAAGGCTTCATGCTGCTTCAATGCCAAGTGAAAACCAGAAAGGCAGGCAGTAGACATGGAAAAGTCAAAACACAAGGGATAGCCTCCCTTATGACAACTCTGCTATGGTAACTAATCCAGTCCTGTGAGAGTTAGAATTAATCTGATTTCTCTAGAAAGACCTTAGTTTCTTTTGACCACCTAGTCACCTCTTAAAAACCACAAAAAGAAATCAAAATTGTACCTACCACATCCACAAAAGAAATCAAATTTAAACATCAGTTTCAAAGGGGATAAACTGTTTTCAAACCATAGCAAGCACTCTTGGGACTCTGTTGCATAGAGAAGAGCTTCTGCAAGTTTGTTTTATTTTACTTTTTGACATCTGCTTCTACACTGGGAAGCCACAGCGATTCTGTCATTCACAAGGAAGAAGCACACAGAGTTAAAAGAGACTTCACAATGAGTTAAATCCCTATCAGAAGTGATTTGCAGAGTAAGGGTTAGAATTTGGAATCCCCAGTGTGTGTAAGGCATTAGCCTGAGCAACCCTAATTTCAGACAGATCCTGTCAAGTATAGCTAAATTTCACACTAATTCTCATGGTATCTATTTTGTGGATAGCCCAAGAATATGAAGAAAAGTCCTTGACCCACTTAGCAAGCCCAACTGGCTGATGTGAATAGTGATTGATGCCCTATAATCCACTTTTAACAGAACTGAACATTACTAAGGTGACTGATCACATTCAGCTGACCTGCAGCTAAAAGGAGCATGTTGGATCCAGGGCTTCACCACCTTGATCTGGGTAAGTTGGGCACCATGTCTGGGGAATTGGGCAGAAGCAGTATCGGGTGAAAGAAATGCATCTCCATAGGCAGCTTGCTGGTCTCCATGGGTCTAGCAGTCTTTCATATGACCCCTATGCAGTTGGACAGCTTCAAAAGATATGCAAAGAAATGACTTATTCACAGACATCGTTGAATGTGAGAGATATCATGAAACATTACATACCAGAGGACTCCAGATGTCGCGAGGACTCTCACGGCGCTTTCCTCCATGGTGGATCATTCGGTGAAGGTGGTGTACTTGACCTCCACTGATGCATTTCTGCCTCTTTTGCAGATCTTTGTTTCCATTGGCTAGATTTCCACATTGCATTCCACCACATTTTCTAAGGTGTTATATTCTTGATTCAGAGAAATGAGTCAGTGACTCAAAAGTTGTTAACAGAAGCCTGAGAATAGTGATGGAAATAGTAAAGCAAATGCCACAGCTTCAGATCACATTGTAAATACAGTGCGCAGGGCTTGGGTGTGAGTACAGAACATGATTCTACACATGCTGTGATAAGCGCGTTTGTAAATGGGATGAAATTTCACGAGCTGAAAGGAAGTGGTTCAATTAAAAACAGTGTGTGTCTGAGAATCCGAGCTTGTTGGGTAAAACTCTCATTTTCTTCAACAAGAAACTTTGTCAGATAGTGTCATGGAGCCACTCACTTTTAAATTACTCTGGAGTATAATCACTGTGTCGGAGGGTTTACTGACACCTTTTTGGGAACAAAATAAAACACTTCTCTACGGAATTCAGCAGATGAGTTTTCTTCTGTAAGTAAAATGAAGGGCATTCAGAGTTACCCTTTTCGGAGGAGAAAAAAGCAAAAGTGAAACAAGAAAACAAACTCCTGTTCCAGTCGCAATACATTGCAGTTGATAAGCTGAGAACATTTAGTGACAAATATCTTCGGAGAAGAACCAGTATATGCTACTAAAATGCCATTTAGGAAACTGTTGAACATTAATGGTATAGAAATATATTTAATTTATAGATACTCTAAACCATTGATATGGAGAGTACGAGTCAACTCTTGCCAAATAAGCAAAAAATATACTAGAAAATGATGCAGATATTTGACTGAGAACTTCCTGTGTACTCTGTGATGGATGCTGTGTCTCACAGGGCAGAGGGAGAAACACCACTAATGGTCGCAAGCCAGCTTCCTAGAAAGCTGTGGAGGGGGGGGGGTCCTTCAGAAAGAACCTGAATCTGAGCAAAGAAACTGAGTCTTTAACATGTGTCAGTCTTGAAAGGAGGCATTGCTGCTAGCAAGGCAAAAGTCTGACCACCAAAGGCCACTTTCCGACAAAGCTCCTAAGGGGTGGAGGAAAAAATCTCCCTTCAGTCCCAGAGGCTATCTCCTTCTATCACCCACCTGTTTCCTTGGCTAGGAAGGAAAATAGTTTCATTATGTTGACTTTCTATTCTGAAACATTTGATTTATTGAAGGAAAGTACAGCAGCTTTTAGTAAAATTTATGTCACCTGAACCAGGTAAGAATATAGTTTTCTTCCTATGAGTTACATAAGTCGAGTGTCTCAGTCGTATTTAATACCTAGAGCAATTCAGTTTTCAGGACCGATGTGCCATCCAGAGGTTTGTGATTTTCAGAAGCAACACTTGATGATTTGAGAAATTCTCCATTTTCCCAGATAGCAGATGATGTTAGAATTAAGAAATCATTGCTAAAAGCATGGCATGGAGAAAAGCCAAGGATGTAGCTGTACAATATTTTATTGAAATCTTTTAGTGCAACTGTGAAGGATCAAAAGATTAAAGGGCTCAATAATAGGATAGTAAGACAATCTTAATCAAACCAGAAGCCCCATGAAGCTTATGGACAATCTCTTAGTTATCTCAGCAGAAGCCAAACACAGAGAAGAGAAGATGCCTAGATCTAGTGGACTGAACAAGTGAAGAGCCTATGTCCTATATCTTGAGGATTTAACCTTGATAGAAACATAACCAAGTTGGGCTAACAAGGCAGAGATTGCAAAGGCTCCCGAATCCCACATTCTTTTTTTTTTTAATTTAATTTTTTTTTTTTTTTTTGAGACAGGGTTTTTGCTTTGTAGTTCAGGCTAGCTCTGAGCTCACTATGTAGCCCAGGCAAGCCTGGAACTCAGCAATCCTCCTGTCTCTGCCTTCCGAGTGCAGGGACTATAAGCATGAGCCACCATGCCCAGCACTGTGGTATGCAGTATTGATGGCTGGTGGGCATGGGTGACCACGCCCAGCATTGTATGTGGTTACCAGGGATCGAACCCAGGACCTTGCGCTTGCGAGGCAGGTGCTGAACTAAATCACCGGCCCCCCGAATCCCACATTCTTTTGACAGATGGCAGGAGGACAGAAATGCTCAGCTCAATTGTAGGCTACCATTTGTAGGAGAAGGCAAGGCTGGGCCTGAGAACAAATGCAAGGACACAGTGGGTGAAAGACAAAACACAGAGCTCGGAGGTCAGAGCTGAAAACCGCAGAAATCTTGGCATCTAGAAACGTTTTTTCCAGCTGGATTTTAAATTGCTTCATATGGATGACTACCTTTTACTTTCACTTTTACTGCTATTGGAATCTGATTGTCTCTACATATTATCCTACTTAGGCCTGCCCTACCAGCATGTTGGGAGCAGATAATATGTCTCCTTCCTTGCATGGACCCACAGACGCAGAAGTCTGATCAGGATCCACAATTCTACTTGTGATTATATTTTGCTTTGGGAGTGATGTGAATTTTGGGAACTGGAATAGAATTTCTAAAATGCCTCCCCCCCCCCCCCAATATGTTGTGTCATGAGTCACAGTTGACTTTACAACTGGAGATTATCTAAATTGGCCTGATCTGGTCACTTAAGTCCTTAAAAGTAGGAGAGAGACAGACAGACAGAAACAGAGGCAGAGCCAGAGAGAGAGAGAGAGAGAGCCAGAGCACAAGGAGCATTTGATGTGCCACTACTTGGAGATGGAATGGGCCATATGAGGAAGGATGTAGGCAGTCTCAGGACTTGTAGGAGACCCCAGATGCAGAGAAATGAGGGTCATAACCCTGTAGAGCCTGGACCTGACTGTTCTAGCTTGACTGAACTTGGAAATGCATTTTTTTTTCCCAGGGTGTCCTGATAAGATCTCAGATTGGCTGACACCTGACTTTGGGTCTTATAATATTCTGAGCATAGAATTCTGAGCCCTCTTGGACTTCTGACTTACAGAACTTGAACTAATACAGAGGCACTGTCTATTCATTCATTTATGGGTTTATGCAGGGGATTGAGGCAAGGACTTTGTACATGCTAAGCACACACTCTATCACTAAGGTACACATCTATCCCCGTGGTTGCTCAAATTAAGTTTGTGATTAATGCAACAGTAGAAAATGAATACATAAACTAAAGACAAAACAGCCGCTGGAAGGTACCACTGAACAGATAGATAATCACAACATATTGGTAGTGACGCAGCATATGACATGCAATACTTTCTCGCGTTGTAGTTCAGGCTGGCCCTGAGCTCACTATGGTGCCCAGGCAAGCCGCCGCGAACTCAGCAATCCTCTTGTCTCTGCCTCCCGAGTGCTGGGATGACAGGTGTGAGCCACCACGTCCGGCATTGTGGTATGCGGTGTTGATTGTTGGTGGGCGTGTCTCCACGCCCAGCATTATATGTGGTTATGGGGATCGAACTCAGGTCCTTGCGCTTGCGTGGCAAGCGCCGGAACCACTGAGTTAACCCTCCGGCCCATGCAAAACTCTTTGAAGCTTCAAAGCATAAATTTTCAGATAAACTACTGAGAGGAAAGTTGAAATAGGCATCACTGTTCAAATATAAAATAATGTCTGATAATGTCCAAGGGAATAAGTATTCTTAGAAAGATACAAGTTAATGGAAAAAGGAGAAATAAATTCAGACAAAAAGTCAGATGGGCTATCTATATGTAACTAAATAAAAATAAGATAAAAGCACTAAATAAAAAGATATTAGTAATATGAAATTTACTGTTACACATAAATGTATGGTAAATGTTAATACTAATACATTAAACTACCAGAAAAAGTAAATAAAGATGACACTGTAGAAGAAAAAGGAAAAAATAGAGAATTCACACAGAATAAGATCCCTAAAGATAGCTCTCACCCCTAAAGAGATTGAAGAGGGGAAAATCAGTAAGCCCTAGATAAATAATATTATAATAAAGTATAATTTATAAATATTGAAATTTGTGTCCAAATAATAAAGCATGTAGCCTTTCCAATCACTTAAAATATTTATGGTGGAACTGTGACCTTATTTTCTTGGCACCGGCTTCAAAATAAACAGAAATCCCAACACTGATATGATATCAACATAATTACATGGCCACAATTCAACAAAAGTAAAGAACATAATGAAACTACAAACTGGAATTTTTAGTTTTTTTATGTTTTATTTTTTTGAGACAGGGTCTCACTTTGTAGTTCGGGCTGGCCCTGAGCTCACTAGGCAAGCCTGGAACTCAGCAATCCTCCTGCCTCTGCCTCCCGAGTGCTGGGATTACAAGCGTCAGCCACCATGCGTGGCACTGTGGTATGTGGTATTGATGGCTTGTGGGCGTGAGTCACCACAGCATTGTATGTGGTTACCTGGGATCGAACTTCAGACCTTGCTCTTGAGAGGCAAGCACTGGAACCACTGAACTAAATTTCCAGCCCCTTATTGGAAATTTATGTGGAAAAAATCAACCACATACTCCTGTGTGCAGTGGTTAAGGCTTGTGTGAGCTGGGATAGGAATATTTTGCTAACCATGGCTCAGAATCCATGAGGAGTTCAAAATAATCAAGTCTACAAAACTTTTTTTAAAATTTCACATTACAAAACCACCATAAACATAAATAAAAGATAAACAAAATATTTGAGATTCAGATGAAAAAGACTATCACTCACACAAATGGCTACTAAAATTGTGGAGAAAGCATTCCAATAACTCAATGAAAAATTTAAAAGTATGCATAAATAATTATAAGGCAAAAATTGTTAGTGGCATTTAAACATATGAGAAGATTCATCATCTCATTCATAAAATCACGTGTCATTTTGCTGAAAATCTAAAAATTCAGAAGTGAAAAATTGTGGCAAAGGCAGGGAAGAGTCATATTTTTTATGAGAATGAAGTGCTGTACAAGGGAGGAGTGGTACTTGGTAATATCTGGAAAATTATATACCCATGTGGCTTTTCACATCAGTATATAATCTGATTTCTAGGAATCCTGCCTGAACACACACCAGAACAGTATGAAATGACTTCTGCTCCAGATTATTCACTGTGACATTATTTAGACTAGGGGAAGATTGAAATTAACTTCCATGTTCATCAACTGAGAACTAGTTGAGTAACATATGTTGGATTCATATAATATTGTGAAGTTATAAAACATAATGATTTTTATATATATGCAGAGTTTGAAAACAAAGATGTATTTTAAGTGAAAATAGAAGACAAATATGTAATAGTGTAAGAAAAAGGTTTAAAAGATAATTGTAATTATGTTTGAAAAAGAGATACTGAAGAGCAAGATAAAATGAATACAATGATTATGTTTGGAAAAGAAAGCAACAGGACAGGATATTGTTGGAAATGAAACTTTTTAAATATAGTTGATTATGTAGCTTTGATTTTGGAACCATATAACTATTACTTGTTTAAAAATTTAAATAAATTTGAGAACAATAATAAAGCAATTCCTAAAAATTGAAAAAAATATAAATGCCTATAAAATATAAATGCTTAGAACAGAAAGAGTATTTTTCTCACACATTCATGGTGAAAATAAAACAGTTTTGAAAGCAACCTGCCTGGCAATAGCTATTAAAATGGGATGTGTGTGTGTGTGTGTGTATTTTGTCAACATACTAGTTTTATCCCTGGAAATCTATAACAGATAAGTGAAAGCATCTCAGGATATAAAGACATTGATATTTATTACAACAACAACTGGAGGTGAAGTTGATATGACTGACTGATAAACTCATTGTGTATCCAGGCTTTGGCATATTGAGACCCATGCAACGGAACAAACAGGAACTCTACTAATAGACTTAGAGGAATTTCCATGAACACTTTTGAATAAGAAAGAAAAGATACAGAGAAGTGTGTATAATACAATTTTATGCTCACTAAATAAGAAATGAAGAAGATGCAGGTATGTGTACATATTTCAGTACATGTGCATGAAATTATAAGATCATAAGAACAGTTTATAGGGTTTCACTGAAGTTTGTTAATGGAAATTATCTGTGAAGTTGGGGAAAACATGAAGGAGGAGAAGCAATAAAAATGGGGGTATCAGAGCTTCTTTATGATGAATAAAAGCAAAAACACAGAGTCTGAATGAATATTTCTTTCTGTAAAATTATATGCATCTAAAGCTGTGGCAAAAATCC
The DNA here is from genome assembly GCA_004025085.1 of Thryonomys swinderianus. Lineage (NCBI taxonomy): Eukaryota > Metazoa > Chordata > Mammalia > Rodentia > Thryonomyidae > Thryonomys > Thryonomys swinderianus. The sequence continues at coordinate 58,818 of PVIC010000716.1, read as the reverse complement.
ATCAGCAAGTAAGAAAAGGCAAGCCTAGAGTTCCCATCCCAGATATGGTGTGAATGATTAACTTTGGCCTACAGTTTTGAAGAGAAAGAAAGCGTAGGAAAGAAAGGAAAAAAATGGAAAGGCTCAGGACTGGAAGACCTCAGAAGGTAGATGGGAGACCATGTGTGCTTGGGTTCTAGGGACAAATAGAAAGACCAACTTCCTTTCTAGTACATGGGTCAGTGCAGCTGTGAATTTTTGGGTAAATCTAACAGCATTGGGATGATGAATCTGTCCATTCTACTTGCCAAACAAACACTAAGAGAAGGAGCCAGAGAGCATATTCTTGCTTATGGCATCGGCCAGTCCAGAAGTGGTTTGGTTTAAGAAAATAGGGACAGAGGCAGTCTCTCCTACTGTGGGGTTCTAAAAAGTGTCCTGTACTGGGGGCCATGTTTATTTTAAGGCAAGAAGCTATAAGAAGCTGAGTGCCCCCTTCCTGCTCTCTATATTTCCACATCGCTTGCTTTCCCATTTTAATCCTATGTCATACCTAGAGGTCGCACATCTTCTCTTTCAGGGTAAAAGCACACGCTTAGCATTGTGGGAAAGCTTTTCTGCAGCCACCATTTTATCCTCCTCATTCTTTATTGAAACCATCAGCCTCAGAGCTTAAATAGCCAACGTCTGGTTTTAATTCATTTAAAAAAATGCTAAATCTATTCAACAGTTTTGAGTTATAGGAGCAGGGTGATAAAGTGTGTGCCTTTCCATTTCAGGGATCTATGTGCATAAATATCTCTAAGCAATAAAATATTATAGTTTCATTCTTTTCAAATGGGAGTCCCCTAGATGAGGTTTAAACTCAAAGAAAAATGTTATATTTTAATAAACACTATTGCTTAACCATTTCAATCACTCTATCCACATATTATTAGAGTGTACAGATTTATTTTCTTCATGTTTTCTTTTCTTATGCATGTGGTTTTTAAAACAGGAAGAACTTTCAAATACCAAAAATAGAATATGGATGAAGATACTTCTCTCCATGAAATATCTTGAAGTAAATGTGTGGAAACCTGGAAAAATACCTTTTGCAGGACTGGCTGGGGCAGTAAAGGTACTTGGCTTCCCTTAAAACACTCTCATATAATCTGCAATATGAACTGGCAATATATTCTTTGACCAAAAAATTGCATGAGTAACTAATTGTGTTTTATAAGTACAATTTATGTCATCCATTGTTAGGATTAGAGCTCAGTGTAAATCTTAATTTGGCACCATTTTGGTATGGTTCCAATATCTATTATTAGATAGATCAATTTCTTTTATTTAGAAATGTTTTATGTAATAATTTTCCAAAATAGATTTTAATAAATTAACTGTCTGACAGGTTTTTTCTCACCAAGATAATTAATTTTATATTTTATCTTCATCATTAAACATTTTAAATATGCAAAGTCTGCTGGCATTTAGTACTGTCTGTCACAGCAGTGCCAAAAAGCTTGCAGAATCTTGTTTTCAGAGATTTTGTTCACAAGCTTCCTTAATAGGGTATGATTTGCATAAAGTGAGCTTAAATGGATTACATATTTCTGATGAGACTTTCTATTTCTCAAGGCTGAGGTTGGAGAAGGCACATGTGTCACCACTGGCTGGATTTCCTCCCTGTGGTGAAATGGCTGTCTGCCACCTTGAGGCTGAAACAATGTGCTGATGTCATGCAACAGTTTGTCAATGTTCCTTTGAACACTGTAGTTATAATTCTATGATTATTAATTTGCACACTTGAACCAAAGAAATGATAGGAAAGAAGGGAAAGGAAGAAGGAAAGAGGAAGAAGAGAATGGAAGAATGAAAAGTGGTTAAACAACAGGAAGGAAAGAAAGAAAGAAAGAAAGAAAGAAAGAAAGAAAGAAAGAAAGAAAGAAAGAAAGAAAGAAAGAAAGAAAGGATTGAAAAAAGTTTTTTATAGTTAAATATCCCTGCTCTGGACTTCATAGTGCTGGCACTATGCATGCACAAAATATATGATTATGAAATATTTACATTCTGGGGATCAAATCACAATTGAAGTTATTCTTTTTTCAACAGAGTGTAAGCTCAGAGTTTTAAAGTTCTAAAGCTCAAAAAAAAACCTTACATGTTTTTCTTCTGCCTTTTCAGAAAAAGTACTTTTAAAACGTCCATTTGATAAATATTAACTGCTCATAACTAGATCTCTGTGGTTGAAGAAAGTGGCAAAAGAGAAACAAAAGGCAATGTTTCTGCCCTCTTGGAGTCTACCACACACTAAGGGAACGATACATTAACTTAGAGTGAATAGACAATTGTAACCTGAGGTAGACTGGAAAAAGGAATTAGCAACAGTTAAAATCAATGTGATATTTACATATCTGTGACCTATTTATTTAACTTATTAGTGTCTCCTCAATGTATGTCCATTTAAGTATAAATGACTTAAACTTGTCATTCTTTATGGCTTAGTGATACTCCATTTTATTTTTTTTTTTTAAACCACATCTTTTCCCAGTCTCCAGATGATGCGCATCTGGTTGTTTCCCATCATTCTTTATGGCTTAGTAATACTCCATTTTATTTTTTTTTAAAACCACATCTTTTCCCAGTCTCCAGATGATGGGCATCTGGTTGTTTCCCAGATTTAGCTATCACAAACTGAGCTGCTATGAACATGGATGCACATATGTCTCTATGATATGATTCTTTTAATTCTTTTGCATATATTCCTAGCAGGGGTTAGCAGGGTCAAATGGGACCTCTAATCCTAGTTTTCTGAGGAATCTCCGCACTGATCTCCATAATGGTTGCACAAGTCTACATTCCCACCAACAGTAAAGAAGGGTTCCTTCTTCCTTACATTTATTGGTGGTTAATTTTGCAATAGCAGCCATTCTTTGTGGAGAGGGAATCTCAGTGTTGTTTTCATCTCCAGCTCTCGAATAACCAGTGATGTTGAGCATTTCTTCATATGCTTCTTGGCTGCTTTTTTTTCTTCCTCTGAGAAGTGTCTGTTCATTTCAGATGCCCATTTTTGAACTGGGTCTTTAAATTTGGGAGGACTGATTTTTTTTTTAAGTTCTTTAGAACCTGTAGATGTAAATAAGTTCTAGAATGTATGATAGATTTTGTAAAATAGGAAATATTCAAAGGGAAAGTGGTAGGGGAAAGTAACGAGAGGAAAGAACAAGTATGATTTTAAAAGAAAAAGAAAGTATATGTATATAGGGACTGGGGGGTTGTAGGGTGGTAAGGATATGAGAAAAATGAGAATTAACTAGTGTCATATACTGGTACAAATTTCCCAATGTTGAGTGTGATTATGAGCTGTATATAAAACGTACCAATAAATAATTCAATTAAAAATAAAAGTTTAAAAAAAATCAGTGCGATAGCTGGCAGGGGGCAGTTATGTAAAGCAGTTACAGGGTGGGAGGGGCCTGCAATCAACTCCGCCCCCCCCAGCCTGGTGTCTCCACAGTGATGATAAACTTCAGATGGAACCTGCCACACAAACGGTCACCTGGAGGACAAAACTGAAAACAGGAGAAGAAATGCCTTCAGAGAACCGGGTCTGTTGGGCTAGGACTGAAGTTCCAGCCCTCAGTTCCTGAGAGTGGGCCGCGCTTTGCTAATGTCAGCACGCAGAGAAAGCGCTGGAGGGCCTGTGGTCCTCTCGCGTCTGGAGCGAGGCCTGGGATTCCGCATGTCTAGCCGGTGCCCTGGCAGTACTGTGTGGGCCTCTCCGTACCACACTTTGAGCAGCATTGTGTTTAGGTGCTCGGATAAAGCACTTGTCAGGGAAGCTGCCTTTGAATTAATATGGCAGTATTCCAGTACCCCGACGGAGGAAATCGGAGTCCGGACCCGGAGCCAGATGGACTCCGAAGCTGAAGGCGTCTTTCCAAAGAGTTTAGGCAGCTCCCTGTTTAATCCTTTATTTTTATGATTTCCAGGGAGTCCATATTTTTAAAAATACCACTTATTAAATGAACGAAAAAATATTTTAAAACGCAGCTTTTTGTGATTTTTCAACTCCTCTGGTGAGTTAGAGACAGAGACAGTCGAAGCTTCTGGCGGCTGTCTTTGCACTGTAGATACCTAACTGGTTTTTGAATGCTCTCAGGTCATCCTTTGAGTGTGTATTTTAGACTAAAGTCCTTCAGCTGTGAGTTAAACCCTCCCAAAACAGACATTAAGACAAACATATTGTATATGCTGAAGCATTTACAATTTATAGAAAACATAAATTGTCTATAACCTGAGTTATGTTCATGTGTAGATTAAAGAAACGGAAAGCGGCTGTCTCGGGAAGCTCATGTCTGCAGAAGAAGGAGTAGGAAGAGGAGGAGGAACAGGAGGAGGAGTCTGTCCCTCGGGTGTCAGAGTTCCAGGCAGAGAACTACAAAGCCCTCCAGTGACCACAGAGGCCAAGGCTTAAGGCTCCAGGGCATTGTGCTTATGTAGATTACAGCAGGTCTCCCACTGTGGACAAAGGGTCCCAACCCTCAGTTCTCATTTCCCGTGCGAACTAGACATCCTTCTGGAGTATACCTGGTAGCTGCAGGGTCCCCATCCTCTCGGCCATGAACCTCAGTCACCGATGTTCCTCATCATCCATGTTTGTCCTTTGCCTGATGCATCGTGGTCCAGTCAGCACCCGGACAGATGGACATTTGATGTCCCTCTGGTTTCTAGGGAGATACCTGCAACTTCTAGGAAGGAAATTCACACTGAGCCAGCTAAGAAAACGAAGCATTATTCAAGAAGAAGTGCTTCTCAGCAGTAGGAATCTTCATATTCGGGTCAAGGACTCCTTTTATATCTCATTGACATTCACATGGTTTAAGATTAAACCTGTGTTTGGCTGACAAGTATTTTGACGTGTTCACAAAAAACAATACTGCTAAATGGCAATAGCATAAACATGGATTATAATTAATGCATTTTTAAATTTGAAAGCATCTGTATTACATTATATATATATATATAAATATATACATCACATCAAATTTGTCCTTAAAGCAAGTCTCTAGTAGTATGTTTTATTAGAGTTTTCTGACAAATGTAATTCAAGTTAGTTCAAACTATGATTACACAGAATGCACAAGCATTTGTCATGTTTATACCATGTGGGCTATAATTCATTGCCCATACAGTATATGCTTTGAATTTTTTCTCAGATGCAGCCTTTTCTGCATATGTCCATACCCATCTGGGTTTATCTCCTAATCTCTCTGCCCCCCCCCAGCTCTTTCTAGGCAGGATGAGCGAATGACACATTAGGAATAAGAAAGGGTAGGTAAATGATAGCAGAGTAGCTTCTGCAGCAGCATTAAAGTTTAGCTTTTTCAAAGGTATCACGTGTTTCAAAATGAAAACTCATCGCCTTCAGAGTTACATTTAACCTCAAGAGGCACAAAGAAGAAAATACACATATGTGTGTACATGTGTGTGTATGTACACATACAAACAATATTCACCTCACCTTACTAAAGATAAATGTTCAGACTAAAGTTATTTGAGATAAGAGTAGGAAGACATCTTCTACACACTTCTTATCTCAACAAGTCTGGGTTGTGCTGTGAGTTATAAAACACCATGTAGCAAAATAGCATTTAAAAAATACTCTCACCTTTTACTATGTGGAGATTTATTGACTTAGATCTTCAAAGAAAAAAATTACTGGTTAAACTACTAGTTCTGTTGCATCACTCTGGACCCCGTGTAACCACAGTCACCTCATGTGCGGTGCCACCCACGTTTTTGGGCTCCAAAGTCTGACCACCACCTAGTGATTCCACTCTCTTGATCTCTGAGGCCTCTGCTAGGCTTGTGCAGAACTTTTCCCAGCTAGGAATAGAAACAGCTCCGAAAAATGCTTAGATAAACTGATGGATGGGCGGTGTAATTCATTCTCAGGGGAGGCTGGCATGGTTTGTGTTACCTTGCTCGCTATTTTGTGGCTGAGATCAGAGCTAATAAACATGGTCGTCTGCCAAATTGTTATCAGAGGCAAAAGAGTCTGTGTGGACTAACATGAGGAATGGACAGTTTTATGACCTTTTAAATCACCTTCTATTTTTAAGAAAAGGAGCAAACACTTAATATCTCGAGTAGATTTGCTTAAGCAGTTTAGAATAAAGTCTGCTGGGAGGAACAGTTCATCATTACTGAACCAGGCAGGATGTAATCTTAAAGGCAAGGCTGCAAAAACTGCTAAGTTGCACACACAGCTTTAGTTAAAAGTGTAATTGTATAATATTGAAGTGATTGGCTGGTTATGTAACTCCTCCTTCTTAAAATCACAAGCTTAAACCTTAATTGTGGAGCTGTCTGACGGATACAGGCTAGTTCATTAACTGAGTGTACTTTTACATAGGTTTGGCATTTTCCATCATAAAATGTATAAAGTAATTGGTATAATGCTATCATCGAATACAAGGGACTATGAAAGTGTGTGCTAGCCTTCCTGATTGGTAGTTGAGCCCGATATCATTTACTCACTGTTTAACACTGGCCCACTTAGTGAGCGAGAAGCCAAAATGAATTTGAAATGTAGGGATGAGTGTCCAGGGATATCTTGGGTTATTCAAGTCGGGTGGCATAGGGCAGTTCACCCAAGCATACCGGGACAGTTGAGCTCCAAGCCCGGGGAAAGCTGGAGAGGCAAGAGAAGAGAACCTAGTGGAGGTAGAGTCAGATCCTTACTAGAGAACTGGTCAGAGATGCAGAGCCGGGTTAGTGTCAAAGAGGAAACAGGAAGAAAAAGACTAAGAATAAGCATGGAGGCAAGAGACCAAGTCGAACTCAACAGGGGTTATAAGGCCAGTGCTCGTGACTCCCTCACACACTACAGAATGTTGTGCTGGGATTTCTTAGCACATCAGACGCTTCACACATAGCCAAGGAATTAAATAAACACCACTCAGTCTTCAAGGAACTTGTTCCAGTGGGCTGGCAGATTCTGCACAAAATTTAATTCTCGCCAATGTTTCCATTCTGAATACCACCAGGAATTTCACACTGATGAGGAAGTCAGGCCACAAGACATATTTTTTGAATGAGTAAGTAAATGAATTTTAGTTCTGCTCAAAGTTCAGCATATTATTCTCAAAGTTCAAAATATTAGATGCAAATGTTCCCGTACTTGGTTATTATAATCACTCTAATCCCCCACTTTATCCTTTCTTTCTAGTGTAGAAAATAAAGATTTGTTTCAGCTTTTGGCTGGCTGGATTGATAGGAGTTGAGAATGCCCGATTAATCCTTACAACTATTTAGGATTTGACTGTATGATCACATGTATGGCCTTCATTCATGTGCCCCATTAAGTCTCCATTGACTGCTTATTAGCTTTAGATGGGGTGATAGCCTGTGGAAATAAAAGTCTGAATGAAATATAATCTTGCTTCACGTGCTTATGGATTTATTCTAATTATGTCTTTTGGGCAGTTTTAACATTGTGAAAATAGCGGAAGCCTCTTTGCTAAAAGGGTTACTCTGTGGTCGCCCTGTAGGGCTCCTCACTACAAATCTTTGGCTTTGCTCATTGCCTTCAATAGGTAGTCAAGCAGAAAGAACGTAGTTAGGGTCAAAGTAGAACCTTTTGAGATACATGACCACCCTGAACAGACCTTCTCCTCCCCTTCCCTCTCTTTCTCTTTCATTCCCCTACCTTCTTCTCTCTCCCCCTTCCCAGTCCCTTCTCCTTTTCCCTTCTCTGCATTCCCTTTCCCTCCCTGCTCTCTCTTCATCCCCCTTTTTACCTCTTTCTGTGCCTCTCCCTTTCGTGTTTTCCATCACTCTTTCTACTGTGGCTCAGGTGGCTGACTCAATTTCTGAGGCCTTAATCAGGCGAAGGCCAGAGACGATACACACTCCTCTGCAGGTGACAGTGTAGTAATCTGCAGAAGAGAAGGGCCTCACATGGCTCTCCCAGTCATCTGCATCTTCCTTGAGCCACATGTTTTCTGGTTCCAGAAACCTCACAATGGGACTGCATGGAACTTCTGCATTCCTTTGGCTTAAATTTTACTGAGCCCTTCCTACGCAATCCCCCTAAGACTGAGTTGTATCCTTCATAACAAGAAACATAACTGGCAAGCTGTAAATTTGGGGCAGAGACAATTTTATCTAGAAGACTAAATATATTCCCGGGATAGTATTTGTCCAGAATTGTCTCTCTGCTCTCACCGCCAATCTTTTCCAGCTGTAAGAGCAGTAGTATTTGCCAGTCTTCAGCAAATAGAGACACTGTCACACAGATTTAGAAGGCTAGAGCCATTCATCGGGACAATTTTCCTCTTTAAAGCAATTTTTATTGGCTTCCTTTTCAAATAAGAACCAGAAATGGAATGACATCTACCCTAATTTGACAAAACCACTCAAACATTTCACTTTCTAAGTCAGTGAGGGTTTTTTTTGTGTGTGTGCTTTTCACATTTTCTCTTTTTAGCAACCTCATTACCCTCATTAGTCTCTCTTTCAGTGAATTCTTGGGTTGGGAGAAAAGTCTGTACAATTGATAAGGGAAATAACAATGACTTTTGGAGTTTTGGGATCTTTCCTTTTAAGAAATAATAAAGGCAAGGTATTTTTCTTTCACAATCATATCTATTTATCACAGCAGGTGACCCTGGGTTTATTTTTGCCTTTGATAATCATCTCTTTGTGTTCACCTGGAGCGGTAGGTTGTAATAATGTTACAACCATTTACTTCTTTCATGCCATACCTGGGAACTGCGTGAACTACGTTACTTCCACTCCCTTTCTCAGTCCTTGTACCCAGCCCAGCCAGGTAAACATAGTTGCCATGACTTTGTACATCAGCAAATTGAGGCACACAGCAGTGCAGAACACAGCTCAAGGCCACATGCTTCATCTTACCTTGTGTAACAACGTTTTTAGCGATTAGAGTTATTTCTAAACTGTCTCATGGACTGTCTTCTTTATATCATATTTTAGCAGGTGTGACTCAAAAAATAGTGTAAGGAAAGAAATACAGAATGCCTAAAGAGCAGAAGGTTGGATAAAATGCCCAATTTTGCTGAATTTCTCTTTATTCATTAAAATGTAAATAATCATTCTTATCTTTTAGGATATTTTAGTTCATACAAATTCTGGTCACATAGAGGAAGCTCAACATATATTAGATCCTTTTCTTTCTCACACTGGCAGTATCTCCTCCTGTCTCCTACCAGTTAATTACAATGGGAAAGAGGTAGGTGTGACCAAAGTGGCATCAGTTTGGGAATTCCAGTCTCCTGATTTCAGTGATTGGTCCAAGAAAGGGCACATGACTCAAAGTGAACCAATCCAAGTACTCTTTAAGGGTTTTTTTTTGGGGGGGGGGCAAAGTTGTGAAGGATAAGTGTCCCTTCCCCTGACAGTTATGCACTTATTAGACATACGTGCTGTGATGTTTTCTGCAGCCTTCTCTCTCCTCCATGAGGAAGAATTAATATGTTTGGGGATTGACTAGATTAATAAAGAGACAAGTACAGGGATAAGTACAGAAAGAAAACAAGGACAAGACAAAAATTTCTCATGCTCCAGGTCCTGTCTTTGAGAGGGTTACTTTCACTCATTTCACCCTGCCAGATCTTACGTGACTTTGTTAATCTACTCACTTGCCCAGGTTACCCTATTATGAGTGAATAATGTTTCTACACTACTTCTCAATCTCCTCTTCCTTTGAGGAATTTGAGATTTTCCATCTAGTGTTGGTGTCTTTAAGTCAAGAGTACAATTGATAACAGGATGATGGGGGATTTACTTCAAAATAATGATAGGATGGGGTGGTGGTTGAGGGTCTGGGTGGGCAGGACAGGCCCTGGGTAGAAGGTTTTAGAGGATAAGTAATGGAGATATGTAGATGTTTTTCTTACACTACTTTGTTTAGCTTTTATGTCTTATAAAATCTCTATAAAATGAAGCTTAAATTTAAAAAAAAAAAACAGAAACAATGAAACAGACTGGACCATGAAACTAAATCACACATTCCAAAGAAACATTTGGCCTGAGACAGTGTTTAATGTATGGAAGGAGGAGATTGTGCTGGAAGGAGGAGATGTAAGACAAAGTGAGGCAAGAGCTCAAGTGACGACACCTCAGCTCGCTTTCTAAGTTGAAGTCTGAAGGGAAGAGAAGGGGAAATACAAATACACACACCACAGACTTTCAGGAACAAGAGTTGTGGTCAGCAGGCGTGTTCCCCACAGAGTTGTGGATACTCCTCCAAAAGCTTTTTTGAATCAGTATTTTTGCTTTTCAGTTTTTCCCCTCACATTTACCACTCAAATGAACTCATAGCTGCAGACTAAAGTGACTGTGAGAGGCGTGTCCTTCTTCGTTCGTCATTCATCCATTCATTCATTCATTCGTTCATTCAGGTAACATTATCTGATTCCAGATACACAAAAGCTTTGTTGATGCTGTGCCTGGCACATAGGTGGGGTTCAGTAAATATCATTTGAATTAATGAATGCATGAAGGGAGAAGCTATAAAGAAACACCTTTAACTACAGAGCCTTCCTTGATGTTGCATCAGTGTTCGATCTGTTACATTTAGAACCTGCCGGAGTCTCAGCTACAGATTCTGTTTTGAAGGCCGCAACCACTGGGCCAGGAAAACATTTGCACTGAAATTGTGCATAGACATCCACAGCTTGAAATTCGTTTTAAGTGACAGAGTTTGAAACCCCTAAATCAAGTTTTCTGGTTTTGAGTGACAAGGATGTCAAAAAGATGGAAATTAATCTTTCAAAATATGGTTTTTGCTTGTTGAACTGAAAACCTTTCCTTTTCTGGGTGGAAAAATTCTCTACATATGATGAATTCATGATTTAGACTTAATGCTCCTAGTAATTTTGATAACAGTTAATTTTGGGAGGATGTGCCAACCTTTTGTTATATTTAATCAATAAGAATTTAAGTTAATTATTCTATATTTTCTCCTATTAAACAGATAGGCTTTTCTATATTCACCAGTATTTCTGCTTATAAAACTCAGTCATATTGAAGTTGTTTATTGAGGACCTACTAAGCAAAAAGTACCATGTGCTACAGACAAGAATAAAAATGTATAAGCCATATTTTTCAGGAGTTCATGAGCCAACAGGAGAAAGAAACTGTAAAATTTGTGGTGTTTTTCTAGGCAAAACAAACAAGGAAATCATCATAAATTATGAGCAGGCTTCTGGCATGCGTCATGCTGCGGCACCACATTCTTCCCACCAAGCTACACTCCTGCAGGGCAGCACACAGCAGCAATTCTTCACCCCGCTGTTTCTATTTGTCTTCAGACATGCACAGGCAAAAGCACACACAGCAAAGACAAATCGGGAGGCCAGTGGAGTTTGTGTGAATAGGTGCTGCCACCATGTCCCATCTTCTTTAGAAGGCATAGTTCTGTAAGCAAAGCAAAACAAAAGTTCACTTTCATATGTTTTAAGATTTTATGAAAAATGACCAAGATAGTGTGGCATGTCTGTAGCATGAGTGATTATTTTCAACTAGATTCATATTTAACTGGAATCATACTTGATTCACATTTCTACCTGTAGATGCAAATGAGCTCTAGAAAGTATAACAGTCTTTGTAGAATGGGAAATTTCCAAAGGAAATTTGGTGTGGGGATGTAATGAGGGGAAGGAATAAATAGTGTGATTTCTTTATAATGTAAAGAAAAGTAATCTGAAAATGAGAGAAAACAGGAAAAGTTGAATAGTCTACTGGTGACTGGGGTAAACCTGCCAACACTTTCTGCAGGACCACTACGGAGTTGCTGTCCTAGGGCCCGGACCCTGGCTCCATTTGGAGAGGATGGGTTGACTCTTTATCAAGATTCACCTTGAAGTAATCATAAGAGCCCATGATTTTCTTGAATCAGAGAACCAATCAACTTTTTCTCAATGCAGAATTCAAGCCCTCCCTTTAAGAGAAAGAGAATTACTATTTTAATAGATTTCCCTGACCCACGACACTTCTAGCCATCATGCTGAAAAACTAAATATGACCTACACTTATCTCTATTATTTTTAACCCCCTTTCAGGTCTTTTCCTCTCCATGGGCTGACCCAGAAATGCCTCTGGATGTCCACTTTGGACATTCTGGGTTCCTATACACCCAAGAAAGTAAGAAATATACAACTACAAAAGTGATAGTAGCCTATGTGGAATGCACACCCTTCATAATAAGCATCACTCTGCCTTGGCTGGTAAAATTCTTTCATCCACTTGAATTCATTAGAAATTGTTTTCCCACCAATTGTAGAAAGACGATGCAAAGAAAAGAAATGGTTACCAGAAAAAAATAGAATTGGCCCTTGAGCAGATTGGAAAGGGGGTAGCAACTCCAATTGTATTGCCCTGGGGTGCTCTGTAAGAAACCCTATAGGTCCCTGAGGGGTTCTCAACCTGCCCTTGAATTAGCTTCAATAATCTTGGGCTTATGAACCCTAAGTGAGAACCCTTGTTACTCACCCAGATCCTTAAACCCAGTTATATTTTCTTTTCTACCCAGTCTTTTTTGCCCTGAGACCAAAGAGATACTTGTGGTTCACTGAATTATTTCTTATTTTAGCCAGAATTTATTAAACCATTGCTCCTTTTCCAATGTCTGATTTTTATCCCATCTAAATTATATTTCAGTTTGAAAACACACTTTCAGATAATGGTGGGTTCTGTTGCTACAAGATTTTCTACTAAAAGTCAATAAAGGAAATACTCCTATAAGGAGATATTATGTTTCCAGGCACTGTGGTATATGCTTGTAATCCCAGGTACTCAGGAGGTTGAGACATGAGAATTACATATTCAAGGCTAACTTGGACATTTTGCTGAGATATTGTCTTAAAAGTATAAAACAAGGGTTGGGGATGTAGCTTGGTGGTAGAAGTCCTGCCTACTATGAAGCCCTGAGTTCAATCTACAGTCCTATAGTTAGAATGAGGAAATGAATGGAGAAGGAGGAGAAAGATAGATAAATGAAGTGCAAAAATTAAAGCAAAATATATACAAATGACAAATAAGGATATGACAGAAAAGTTAAATAAAATTGGTAGGAAAATGCAAGTTAAAATGACAAAGTGATATCATGTCAGTGCATTAGAATTGTTAAAATCAAAAAGGTCTCATAGCATAGCAAAGATTTAGAAAAATTCTGAGATATTTACCCAAGAGAAATGGAAACATATGTTCCCACAAATACTTGCACATAAAAGCTGGTAGTGTTTTTATTGATAAAAGTAAAAAGTTGGAAAAAATTCAACTGATAAATGAACACATCATGATCCACATTTACAGTGAAATACTACTGCACAATAAAAAAATTTGCTATTGATATATGAAACAGCATGAACGAACCTCAAAAGCATTATATTAAATGAAATAAACTCAACACAAAGTAAACCAGATATTGTATGATTTGTTATGTGGAGTTATATAAAATGCAAAGAACAGAGTGACTGCAAGCAGGGGAAATTTCCAGACCTGAAGATTAGAGGAGGAAACTGATGGAGCTTTGGGGGATGCTGGAAGGTTGTTTATCTGCTGTGGTAATAGTTTCGTAACTAACCACATGGTTTTCTCAAAATGCACCTTAAAGAATTGGCACATATTTTCCTTTGAATTATAAGAATTATGATATGCAACTTATCTCTAGGTTTGTCCAGGCTTTAAGACAGTTTATAGATAAATTTAATATTCAATTATAGTAACAAAGAATGCCCTCTGGATTAGTAAATGAGCTTTGTGTACATGTAGCTGACAGGCAGAGCTGACAGTCTCTATTTAATTTTTAATAAAGCTACCTTTTGTGTATATTTTATCACGTGACCATTGAAAATCATTTTTGAAACTGGCAGCACATAAAGTCTACAGTGTACATATGTCACAAGTAGGCAGAAACTTCATTGACAGTGGCAATGGAGAGGATGGAATAAAATCATGCTCCCTCGTCAAAAAACAAAACAAAACAAAACACAACACTTAGTGGACTTGTTACGGATTGAGTTGTCTTCTTGCTGCCGGACAAGTCCAAGACAAGGAAAGCCACTGTTATGACCCAGCGACACAAGGACAGACTGCTCAAGAAGAGAGCCCTCACAGACCTTAGTTTGTAGAGAAAAACTGCATAACTGTGAATAATCTTGAAATTATACCTTAAAAATGAATCAGTTAGCAACAATGCTTCCTCAAGTTAGTTATTATAAATGTGCTAGGATACATTTTATAGGACCAAATGATACCATTTTGTTTTTTCCATGCTAAGATTCAGCTCATTCATTCAGAAAGGTTCTCCATGGGAACTGGAATATTCTCTGCTTTCACCAGGATAATTGCTCATCTAAGGTCCATACAAATGGTAATACCTGGAAGGTTTCATCTTTGGGCATCTGTTGACATTAACTGCAGGATTTATTGAGAATGACCTGAGTAAACACTATGGAAGGAGAAAACAATACCTAGTAATGAGCAAAAAGAAAAAAGAAATTACTGCCAGAACCATAAGTATATAAAAAAGTCTTTCAAATATATATCTTGGTCCTTCTTGCTGTGGAATGCGTTATCATTTAGCCAGAAGGGAAGGACATCTGTTCTCAATAAAATTCTCTCTTCCTGGGCTTTGAAATTCTTATTTTACCTTCTTCTTGTCCTTGTCTGATGCAGGCTGGGGTGATATAACATCTTAGAATTCTAGTGATTTTCAAATTTTTCTCTATGATTCTTTCCAGGATTATGCAAGGCTCAAATGACTTCTGCGGAGGTTTGCTGTGGCCACTGTGCTCTGGGAAATGTGGGTGGCCCCTTTCTTCAGTTTTTTGGTTGCTTCTCTGGCTCTGTCACTCTTCTCTGAGAGCCCTCTGCTGCCATATTTCATTAAGATCCTTTCTTCTGGACTGGAGAGGATGCCAAGTTTTGATGAAGTCTGTTTAATATATCAGTTTCTCTCATTATTTACTGTACGGCACCTGTGTGTCCCTCCCTCATATCTCTGAACACGAATTCTAGGGACTTCCACTACAGCCACTTCCTTCTTCCTGTTCTAGGGGCATCATGGGAGTTGCTTTTAAAAGAAGGAGGCAATTTTTCAGGGCCCCTGAGGCACAAAGCAAAAGGAATTAAAAGGCAAAAGATTCCTTGGTGATTAGACCATTATCACACTGTCTTTCTCCCAGGGCTTAAATTCATTCTTGGGCGTTATTGACCTCAGCAGGGTGAGCACACACCTTTGTGTTCTAAGAACAACTGTTCCCACAGAAAGGATATAGACTCTTCCACTTGTATTATGCCTACATCAAATATCCTTTGCTTTTAAAGAGTGTCTGAAATTTTAATATGCTTAAGACCATTTGGATAGTTTGCCAATGTGTAGTCCATCCTGTATTAGCCTTGTGAATTTGGACTTAAGAGTTTTTAAGTAATGCCTGGAAATCTAAATCTGTATTTCCCCATAGGAAAATCTAACATAAATCCAGTTTGGATTAACCAGTCTGGGAATTACTGACAACTATAATAGAAGAAGGGAATATAATGTATTCAACAAACTTGAGAATCTTGAAAGAACCAAGATCTAAACACAAGTTTGAGTTTTTGTTATGTGTTTATTAGTATATAAATATTTATATTGTCACCGGGCGTGGTGGCTCATGCCTGTAATCCCAGCACTTGGGAGGCAGAAACAGGAGGATTGCTGAGTTCAAGTCTTACCTGAGCTCAGGGCCAGCCCGAACTACAAAGCAAGACCCTGTCTCAAAAAAAAAAAAATTATATTGTCGGTGTTGACAAAAGCAAAAATGAAAACAAAGAGCAACCAAAATAAATTACTGGACTCTACCTAGATTTATGGAGAATAGGATTCAGGAATCTGCACTGTGCAAGACTTCCCAGTGATTACCAGGCATGTTGAGTTTTTTAGACCTCAGAAAGAGAGCCTTCTATCCCTGCAATTTCACCCTCATATGCTAGGAGTGTTGAATGAAAGCAAGTCTCCTAGTTGAGGACCGTGTTATGGAAGCTTTCAGGAGAACATCGAAGCAAACAACAGTCACTTAGGCAAGGTTCAAATCTCATCTCTGCCCCTACAATGCAGTCACATGGCAGAAGCAGAAAATCTGTCCCGCACAAGGAAAGGGCTGCCGAGTCTGGCTTGAGTTCGAGATATGTTGCCTGAGGTTTTCCTCCAGCGTTTGGAGAGTATAAATGATGTGCACTGTATCACCCTTCACAGTCGTTCTGTTGCTAAGAGCACAGAGCCAAGAATGCTCTGCTTGCTTCTTCCACTTTGATATCCTAATGGAATGCATGTGATATTATGTATCAACTGTAAGCTTGATGGAATATATCATATAAATCATCTCAAATGTTATTCGCCGCCTGCCTGCCTGCTCTGAAATGCATGCCAGCTTAATTAATCTAATTAGTCAACGCAGAGATCAGGAGCACATTTACAGCTTCTCTGGCATCATAAATAAACCAGTTTTGTTTTCATACGCTAAACAATTCATTGTAAAGATGGATACGCGGGACAAAGCCAGAGAGCTGACCTCTATTACAGCAAAACATGAAATAGCAGTGACAGGGCTTTCTTTTTGTTCCGTGCGCCCTCCATTAACCTTCTATTAAAATCCTCCTTTGTGGGGGAGGTGGGGGGCTGAGGTGGCACGCTGCAGAAATGTCATGCCCTCCCTCCTGGCGAGGCATGCCTGCCGTTCCCCGGGAATGAGCTCACCCATTCTAAAGCCGGGGGTTGAGAGGCACGTGGGTGCTCATCCACACACGTGTGCACAGACCGCAGGTGCCATAAATGCAGGAGCCCGCGCTGCAGGCTGAGGACAAGTCAGAAAGGAGAACGGGGCCGAGGGAGCGCGTGGGAGGTGCAGCTGAGCGCAGAGAGCCACGTCGGAGGCCGGGAAGGAGCAGTTGTTTCTTCTCACAGCCGCGGCTCCCTGGTGCGGCCATAACTGTCTGCGCAGTCCCCAGCTCTGGGAGGCGCGTTCACCTGACAGCAATGGGTCCTGCGCCACACGGCAGCCCAGAAGCGGGCCATAGACCAGGGTGGTGGTTAACTCGGTCCAGAGTTACGTAGACCTGGACTTGCATCCCATCTTCTATTTCGTACATGCTGTGTCTCTTTAGAAAATCCCCCTCATCTCTCTGAGCCCCATTGCTCCTCAGTGTGATGTGCGGTCACACGAGATAATTCAAGTGTGTAGCCCATGACCCGTTCCTAATATATTTGTGTAGTTCAAGACAAGAAAGCAAATGGAGTTACTCGTGTCCCGCTGACTGCTTGTTGCTTGTCTCCCTCTATCTGTGCAGAGAGTGCCTTGATTCTCCTAGACCTCAAAAGGGAAGAGGTCCATGCTGCACCTGGAAGCTGGCCTCGGGTCCTGTGGATGGGAATTCTTCAGTCCTGGTATCCAAAGGACATGCAGAGAGGCAACAGCTTGGTGATGTGAGGGTGCAGGTCGGTAAGATTCTAAAGGACCGTGTTTATTTGCCTCACAGAAGGTTTAGTGCCTGGGTCTAAAGTGTGTTAGCACCGGATGTAGCATATAACAGATGCTCAATAAATATCAGCAACTACTCTTATCTTTGTTTAAGATCAAAATTCATTTCTTCAGCAAACCAGCACATATCCATAATTTCCCAGATATGTTGAGAGCTTCTGGGCAGGGTGGGGCCATTTTCTTAAGGAATTTATATTCGCTTTGACCAGGTGATGTCTGCACATGACCCAAGAGATGTGATAACTATGTAAGTGTAATCATTGGGTTCAAGCCTCCTCAGGCAGACAGCTCAGTGTTTCCAGGATAGAGAGGGACGATGGATGAAATATGGAGAAGGTCAGGTCAAAGGGTCAGGCTCCCCTGGAGGACAGAAGGCATCACACAAAGCACCTGGAGATGCTTCTGAGGAGACGTTGCTGTTGAGGAATCCCAGGTACGAGCTTCACACACAGAGAAGGAAAAGTCAGCAGTCACCCTCATCATCTTCTGTGCCCCTGGTCTTGACATGAAGCTCTCTAGAGTCCGTAATGGGATGTTCCTTTGGGATGCTGACTTGGCCCCTGACTTTTGTTTAACGCTTTTGTTTGATCCCCTTGTCCTTACCTCGTGGCTGGTATGGGCCTGAAGTATCTCTCCACAGCTCTTCTGCACTGGACTTTGGGTTTTTACAAGTACTTCTTGATAATATAGGTGACGAGCGGGGAGACTTTTATCAAGGGAAGATTTTCTCTAAAAGCCACCCTTAGACACTAACTCCTTTTGGAAGCATGAATCTGCTTTTCTAAAAAGTGGAAGATCAGGCATCTCAAAGCATTGCAAATTTATGATGCATACAGTGAACTTTCACATACAGGAGTTGTGAAAATTCTAGTTGCTGAATTCTAGTAACCAGGATGCAGGGTAGACTATGACATAAGAGTCCAACTGTACTATGAATGTACAAAATAACCTCACAGAAGAGGGTAGAGATGAAGGAGCTTCCTAAGGGACCCTGGAAAGTGTAATATGACCAGAAACTATACAAGGATAACCATGGAATTCTAGCTGGAGACTCATTTCTTTGGCAAGCACAGGCTAACAGTTCTGAAACTGTTTAGTATGTATACTGGTATTGGACATATAAAAAATGGATGATGGATGATGGGACAAAGCTTCTTCCTGTTGGAGTGGGAAGCAACAGATAAGCAAAGGGAAGATCTGGAGGGGCATATGTTACCAGATTAGAGTCCGAGACAGCAGTATGAGCTCATGTTTGACTTCACATAAACGCAGATAAGTATGTATCTAGATAGATATGTATAGATGTACTCATCTGTAATTGTGTGATTACACAGTTTTGTATCTTATGAAAGCTACACATATCACCTAGTTCTGATAGCTTAGGGACCCTAAAAGCAGTGACATCCCTATAGCTAAGAGCACAGGTAGCAGACGATCTTGACTTCAAAATACAGCTCTCCAAATAAATTGTACCAGGACTTCCAGGGAAAATGCCTGATTGTAGGACCAGTGGAATAAAAACATAAAATGACCCTGGAACCTCTTGCAAGGGCAGAAAATAAGAAACTACTCAAAGGATTGGGGAAATGGGTGGGTCATGGGGCACAGCATCTAGCCAGAAGAACTCTCAGTGACCGAAGCCAGGATTTGAGCAACAAAATAAATAACATTGTATTGAATTATTATGGTAGAAAATAGACACTAGTTAAAATAGAAACAACTATGTAAAATAAATACACACGAGTCCATAGTGACACAAATAATTACATAAATAAATAAAGGGGAAAGTCAAATTTCCATAGAGAACATTTTGAAATAATACACATGGATACTCTCAGCTCCAGGAGGTGCCTCTCAATCCTGCTTTTCCCTCTACTGTTGCATTTAGAGCTGAATTTGGAGACCAGTTTCCAATGACTAGATTGGAAAGACTGAAAACTACCACAGATTAAAGGAGATTAAGGAGACATGGCCCGTAAGTGTAATGGAATATCCTGGATGGGAGTCTGGAACCAAAACTGTTGATTTTCCTCATCATAGTGGAAAATCTAAATAAAACTGAAGTCTAGTTAATAGTAACAAACCAATGTTCTTTCTTTTGGCAGAGGGCTGGGAGGTGATGTAACTAGGTAAAATGAGCAGGGAGAAGGGATATGGAAGAACTCTGTTATTTCTGTCACTTTTCCATAAATACCCAAGTTTTCAAAAATATATTCGATTTTTTAAAAAAAGATGATTATAAAAATTGTGTTGTTTAGTGCGACTTACCTACTACAGTTAAGCAGATGGAACTCTATCCCAGGGCAGACTTGAGCTCCCTGAATTAAATGAGAAGACAGGCCCGGAATGAGCCTCTTCTCAACTATCCTAAACCAGGTCTGTGTATTATGGATGGGAACATGATTTCCTGAGCGGCTGGCATTTACTTCAGCATGATCAAAGTACACCTGGCTAATATTCTGCCAGATTATCACCTTCCAGCATTCACTGTACCTGCCACAGTTAGAGAGTGTAGTGAAATGTACTCGATTTTCCTTTCCATAAAGAAATCATCACTACCTCTAAATTCTAGAAAATTCTAGAGAATTGAGAGGCTTTTGTTTAGTTTAGTTTAGTTTTGTTTTTGTTTTTTAGTGAAACTAAGGATGGACGTCACATGAAATCTTGCAAATCTCAGCCAATTAGCTGGCAACTATTTATGATTCTCATAGTTAACCCCCAGAATCAATAAATAGAGGCAAGCACTTTGTTTAAAAAATGGTTGAATATGATTACTGAGCTTTGCAAGATTAAATTATGTCAAAGGTCCGTTCCAGACAAGACAGCAGTTCTTCCCTTGACACACATGTAGTCTTTTTTTTTTTTTTTTTTGAGACAGTCTTGTTTTGTAGTCCAGGCTGCCCCTGAGCTCACTATGTAGCCCAGGCAAACCTTGAACTCCGCAATCCTCCTGTCTCTGCCTCCCGAGTGCTGGGATTATAGGCGTGAGCCACCATGCCCAGCACTGTGGTATGTGGTATCGATTGCTGGTGGGCGTGAGTAACAACACCCAGCATTGTATGTGGTTACCAGGGATCAAACTCAGGACCTTGTGCTTGCAAGGCAGGTGCCAGAACCACTGAGCTAAATCTCTGGCCCACAACATCTAGTCTTTAAACAATGCAGTTTCTGTAAATCCAGTTCTTGACAAAAATATGCACACAATGAGTTTCTAGACTTCTCCTTCAGACACCCTGAAATTGTTCTCTTTCTTTAGGGTCCTCAGGTCCCTGTGCTTTTTCTGATGCATATTCTGGATCATACATTTGAATACTTCAAGCTTTAATTAACCTGAGACATGGTTATTTCTTTCCAATTGGCATCTTTCATGTGATTCACAGTCAACACAATGACATGTTTACATTTTGTGTTAAGCAGAGTAAACTCCAGAGGGTGCAGCTAAGAAACAACTTTCCTGCATCCCGGTATGCAGATTTACAACAGAGCTGTCTGCCAAATGAAGGCTGAGGCAGAAATAAACTGTTTAATTGGCGTGTTGGAGTCACAGGAGCCATTTATTGCAAAGAGCTCGGGAGACACCAGGAGTCAGTCCTCTGGTTAGGTTCCAAAGACTTGGTTGCATTTAAACATTTCCCCTGTAGGATAATACTGATAGTTCTGTATGCTACATTTATTTTCAGTTCAACCTGTTTCTTACTCTCTGTGATTTATAAGGACCCTCATAGAATCCTGAAATTACCTTTCCCCTGTCCCTGCTACTACTGTTTTCTTTTCTAGTTCATCCTCTAAATTTCTTCCGGTGATATAATCACAGGAGGGCTCCTCTTGGTTTCCTTGATTGTACAGCAATCCTAATGGTGAGGCCACAGAGAAGGTTAAATTAAAAAACAGATTTATAACAGTTTGGCTGCTGGCCATTTGCCCTGGTGGCCCCGAGCGGGGGATGGAGGCTCTGCATCTCTCAGAGTCACTTTGATGTAACCAGAACTCGAAAGCAGGGCGCCTCTCGTCAGTCTCTGTCAGTTTTTCCCCCGGCGATCCCTTTGGCCAGTTTTGTCTCTTTCCAGGTGATTCTAGCAAACAATTGCGATATCAAACTGGCATGGTTTTTTCTTCGCCTGCCTCGTTACAGTGGTGTGTGGCCCCATCAGACCTTGGGGTGAAGATGGAGAGCTTTCATCTGTTACTTCATTCTTTTACTTTGTCAAGGAGCAGGCTTTCCTCACAGTGGGGGAATGCCACTGGCTGCCAAGTGGGACGAGGAGGCTTCAGTCAGGGCTCCTCTCTGTCCTGGCTGTGTGGCTGTGGGCAAGTGACTTGAAAGCGAGGAGTCTCAGTGTTCTTCTCAGTCGATGGGGCCCAGCCACGTACCAGATTGTAACGATCAAGTAGGTCATTTGTTTCCAGTGGCTAATATGATGTCAAGGCTCTGGAGCTGCTGGAGCACCAGTTATCATAATATAATATCCAAAATCTGCTAGGGGAGAATGTGAAAGTGTCTGAGTAAAAGTTGTTCCTGGAATTAATACACTTGAGAAGGTGGAGGAAATGCCCAAGCCAAAGAGGATTCACTGTGTCTAACTGCTGAGAAAAGCAGTAAAGCACAGTGAAGTGAAAAATAGTTTAACTTCACAAGTTAAAAAAAAAATCTGATTGTTTTGATGAGAGGTCAGAGCGATTATGTTAATGTGCCAGCAATGAAGAGAAGTCCTTGGCTTCTTTTAAAACATAATTTTTCTTATTATATAAACTGGTTAGCTGGGTTTAAGTTGGAACTAAGCATTAGCCAAGGGAAATTGAACAAAACTCTGGCCCTCTCTGTGGGTCACCACTTCCTCATCATGAAATGTCATGGCTAACACAGGTCTCCTCTTCCTCCTTCTCCACTGTCAGCATTCCACGCACTGCAGACTTTGAGACTTCATCAAGGGAAGCTGTAGTGACAGCAGCTGTCACAGCACACACTGACTCACAGAACATTGCTGTCCAAACCCCTGGGTTTCCAGCGCAAGGACAGTAATCTTGAGGTCATCTATGATAAAATGCTATCAAAGTTTTGGATAAAGAGCCTTCTTTTGACCAATACTGCAAGCTGCCACAGGAAGGACATTTAGGCAAAACGCTTTGATTTTGTGCCCATCATAACTATAGTTAGAATAAACACACTTAATCCAAGCATTTAAAAATTTCAATTCTGTCTTTTGAGTAATTAGTAATGTGTTATGAAAGGATTTATGTCAAGCAAACAATGACGGGATGTAAGACTGAGCTGCTGAAAAATGAGCTATGAATACAGAAGGGATAAATGTCCAGTCAACATGCTAAGAAGATGTAATAAAAGTGAGTACTTTTTCTTCTGTCCTCCCAAATTCCTCTCTCCTTTATTCCTCTTTTCCCCTTCTTACTTTCCTTCTTTTTTGCTTTTTGTTGTCCTGTAGACACTGCTGTCATTTGCCTATCTACCTGGTTATGAGGACTGGCTTCACGGTCCCAGGCAAGTAGCTTATTCCTTGGTATTGTTTTCTTCATCTGTAAAATTGTGTGATCAACATAAATACTGAGTCCTAGGAGGTGGAGTATGGCCAGTGTTCTACAAGCCCCAAGACGCTTGCCTGCATCGACATCACTGACCTCAGTTTGTGGAGACTGATCTCCCCTTCACCTTCCCACCTTCATCTGTATCTAGAAGCCTCTTTTCCTCCTGAATTTTACACAACATAACACGAAATACACAGCAGTCTGGGAAAGCTACAGCACCCTGCACTGACTTCTGTCTGCTGGGCCTGCTGTGCTGTGTCCTGAGCACAGAACCTTCAGAGCCACGTCAGGATACTGGGTGAGGTGCACATGCTGCTGCCCTGTGGAACTTTCCTGGCAGTGTCTAGGGAGAGGAAGAGGCTGGTTTCTACACTGTTGGGTGCCTTGAACCGCTCACATCACTGGTTTGGATCCCCTAGAGGCCAGTGTGTTTGTTACTCCGTTCAACCGCACCTCATCCTAGTGTTGGCCGGTGAACCATTTCACTTAGAACTTAGCCAGTGAAAATCTTTACTGAGCCATATTCTTTGAGTGTGGGACTAGGTACCCGTGTTTCTGCCATTCCCAGATCAGAGATGACTAAGAATTTATCCATCTCCTCTTCCTCTTCTCTCTTGAGGACTCCACCCTAGAAGAGCTAGTTTAGTCTTCAGCAGGCTGAGGCAGCGCTTCCCGAAGTTTCACATGCAGATGACTCATCTATGCAAATGAGAACTCGGCTCAGCAGGGTCGGGGTGGAGCCCAGCGTTCTGCATTGCTCACGAACCTGAGGGGATGGGCTGTGACACTGGTCTGTAGGTCACGCTTCGGGGGTCGGGTGATAGCGAAGGAGGGCAAGGCAGCCCTGAAGCAGCTTGTCTCGGTTCGGCGGAGAGCCGTGAGAGCACTTGGGAAAAATGGCGGACGGACGGTAGTTCCCACAGATCCCAGCGGCGGCGCAGCTGCAGACTCACCTGAAGCCCGCCCATCCCATGGGCCCCTGCGCGGGTGCCGGAAGACACAGACTCACCATGTCCGGACAGCGTGTCTCCAGCTGCGAGCCCAGAAGTGTCATATAACCAACCATGTGTCTTCAGGAAACCACCTTCCTCGACTTCTTCTCCACATTCAGAAGGGGATGAAAGGCCCCCATCTTGTCCCTCAGCTACAGGTCAGTGTTCTCTAGACACAAAGGGGGCACTTCTCTCGCTGCCTCAGGGCCACAGTGATGCTCCTTCTCCAGGTTCAAGAGAGATCTTCTTATACAGGGAGTGGCCACGGGGAACAGGCAGAGCTCCAGTTAGGGGCACTCAGTAGAGGGGGTGTCATGGCGCCGCTCCCTTCGGGCTACTTCCAAGCTCTCAGTGGTGAGAGCTCCAGCTTCCAAATGGGCCAGTGTGTGTACCGGTGTGTGTGTGTGTGTGTGTGTGTGTGTGTGTGTGTGTGTGTGGTTTGTTTTTCTTTGTCACTGATTCTTGGGAAGGAGGGAGAGCATGGATAGTGAGGGACTCTGCGAAGGAGACAGAACCCCTAGCGTGGTTTACGGCAGCTGCTGTCACCAGTGTGTTACAGCCCCAGGATGTATTTCATGTTCTCAGTCCTCTCGCTTTTGAAGAAACACTAAGCAGGCTATTTCTTTCCAGGCAGTGAAGTCTGTGGTCCTCTGTAATTCCCACTGTTTCCCAATGTGTACATGGAGCACAGGCTTCTGACTGGTTCACTTATTAGCACAAGATCTTAGGGAAGCTACTTAGCTACTCGGAGCCTTGTATCTCCTCTGTAATAAAGGATAATAAGCTATCTTGTTGGGTCATTACTTTAATTAAAGTAGGTTAAATGAGATAAGGTTTGTAAAGAGGCATTATATGTTATCAAATTTACTATCGTTATCTTAATTTTATCTTTTGAATTAGAATGGGTATCTAACAATTGGTCCCAATCCCTTAAAAATTCTCTCCCTGGGGCCGGAGGGTTAGCTCAGTGGTTCCGGCGCCTGCCTTGCAAGCGCAAGGACCTGAGTTTGATCCCTGGTAACCACATATAATGCTGGGCGTGGTGGCTCACGCCTGTAATCCCAGCACTCGGGAGGCAGAGACGGGAGGATTGCTGAGTTTGCGGCGGCTTGCCTGGGCACCATAGTGAGCTCAGGGCCAGCCTGAACTACAAAGTGAGACCCTATCTCCAAAAAGCAAAAAAAAAAAAAAAATTCTCTCCCTGTGTGTGTGTGTGTGTGTGTGTATGTAAGTATATAAGACTCTGGCTGTTAAGCTCTTTATTTCTGGGATGATAAGACACAGTATACTTCTGTCTGTACTATTCCCATGTTCTCTGTCTCAGGGATCTGTGTTTATATTTCATCCAGAGTGTGCCTTACTCACTTTGGCATAATATTTGGGTTTTGACTCTTTAGTCTGCATGACTTCTGATTTTGTCCAGTTATAGTAATGAGAATGATACGAGTTAGAACCAATACTTGTGTGATCCTTGCTGCATGCACCCTCCCAGTTCTACATGTGCACTAATCCTTCTGTTAAGTCTTATTCATATCCTCATGCTACAGATGAGGAAATGAAGGCACAGATGTCATCAAAGACACTCAGAATTCTCGTGGATTCTTTAGTTTATTTTGTGTTGCCGTAATAAAATACCTAAGTCTTGAGTGAGTTATACTGTAAATAAATTTATTCAATTCACAGTTCTGGAGCCCCAGGGATGTGGTACTGCTGAATTCTTGACTTTCTATGGGAGCTCCCTGGAGCTTCAATTCATAGTGGAAAAGTGGAAGGAAAGTGATACGTGGGGTGAACACATAAGTGTTCCACACAATGATGGAGGTGCCAGGCTCACTTTGTAACAGTTCACACTGTGGTAACCAGTCCACCAAGACCTCATTCACTTCTATGAGAAAAATCATTAATTTCTCTGAAAGATCCCCAAACCTCTCAGCATTGGTGAATTGGGGACTGAGTTCCAACATCAATTTTGGCCAGAACAAATCATATTCAAATAGTAGTAGGGTTTTTTTTTTTAAATAACCCTGAGATTCACTTCAGTGTTAATAACTGCAAGCTTTACTTTTTTTTTTTTTTTTTAAGTCTTCATGCAAGGCCTATAGATCCTTCTAGGCCAGAGTCAAGACCTACTTATATGTTCTGTTTATGTGGAAAAAAATCTTTGTTTTTCACATTATAAAATCCAAGAGTTGGAGTCTGTTCTGACAGTGGACACTTCAAAATGTTTCTGGAATCTGAGTTTCTCAGGAGCAGCTTTGCGTACACAGCAGTTCACCCTGTCACCGTCTGTCACCTGGACAATCAGTGTCGCTTCTCTGGCCTCCTTGTTTTCACATTTGCTGCTCTTTGTTATCCTCCACACAGCAGCCGAGTGACCTGGGGGCTAACGTTCGCATTGAATGTCCCAAAAGTTCCTGCTTCTCTAAGAGAATGAACTTCTGACTGTGTCAACCTCACCTGGCACATTCCATTATCTGTCCACTTCATTTTCAATCTCTGTATTCATTAGAGCTCTTCAGAGAAACAGCATAGTGTGTGTGTGTGTGTGTGTGTGTGTGTGTGTGTGGTATCACACAATTTTGGAGACTGGCAAGTCAAAGGATGTGGTAAGTACCAGCAGGCTTGAGACCAAGGGAAGCTGTTTCAGTGAGACTACAAAGGACCCGCTATGAATCCAAGAAAGACACCACTGCAGATGACTTTGGTAAGTGGTATTTGGAGAACTTCCACTTGCTTCTGGGGAGGCAGTCTTTTACATGATTCAGGGTTTCAGCCGACTGGACAAGGGTGTCCTACCCTGTGGAGATTAACTTGCTTTGATCAGAGCCCACCAGTTTCAGTTGTAATCTCAAACACCTCATGGAAATATCCACCATAGTCTTTGCCTAAATATCTCAGTATTCTGTACCTTTCATTAGTGGTAACATAAAATTAATTACATCAGACTTTCCTTATGTAACCACACCAAGTTTACCTGTGCCTCAGAGCCCATGTCCTGGAATGATTCTCTACTATAGAATATACATTCTACTTGGAAAGAGTGTCTACTTTGTCTTGTTCACTGACTCAGTATGGTACCCAGAGCCAAGCCTGACTCCTAGGAATGGCCCCGAAATCTACAGTGACAGAGAAAATACTAAACTTCCACTGTTGTATGTTCAGATAAGATGGTATACCCAAACCTGAGAACCTTAGAGCTTCCCAATTTGTGTGATGTTGGAAAATCAGTGGAATCTTGTCCTGTTCAAAATATCCCCTTGTACCATCAGAGAAACAGCATGATCTATTATCCTAAAACTGGGTCTGTCAAGTTACTTTTTATTAAATAACATAGATTAGAATTTCACATTCCAGAGATTGTCACTGAGTGCACATATTTCCGGAGGACTTCTCCTCTGTCTCTGTTGTGTAATGGTACTGATTTACTAGCTTGCCAGACAACTACCTAGGCTACCATCATGAAGGACTCTGAGACCCTGACCTTGGAGAACTAGTTCAGAGCATGTCAAAGGGAGAAGGAATCTTCAAGATCAGAGGATTCACACCTTATTTTCCTGGATGAGCAAAACTGAGGTCCACTGAGGAGAAGTATCTTTTGCAAAGATGAAAACCAAGGAAAAAGGATTCAGTTCAAAAGTTAAGTCTCTAGTTTAAAGTTCAACTTCACAGAAGACAAAAATCTTAGCAGAAGAAATATGCCCATTTGTGCTGAGTGACAAGTCTGAGCAAAGCCATGATTCTAGGGTTTGGGGAAAAGAAGAATGTCTGTGTATGTCCGTGTGTAGGGAAAGAAGGTCCTGTGGGGCTCAGAAAACAAAACATACTATTTTGTCTTCTTTTCAAGCCCAAAAGGAATCATAAGTAAATTATAGAATTCAAGAAATAGACATTTGAAACATATTTATGATTAACACTGACTGGAAAATGATGTTTCGTCTATGCAGCCACAAAGTTTGCTGACATCTTACTCTTCAAACTTGTGGACCTTAAGAATAAGTTACTCACAAAGAGTTTAATCTAAAGAATAGAACTAATATCCATAATCACCACTCAGTACTGAGCCAGGTTGGCCATAAAACAAACAAAATGAATCTGCAGTGTTTATGGACTTAGGAAAAATCGTTAGTCGCACTATCATGGCTGCCTTGATGTCCTGAACTGACTCAAAACCTTTCCCTTTCATGGTAATTTAGACTTTGGGGAAGAGCCAGAAGTCAAATGGTGCCAGATCTGGTGAATGAGATGGATGAGGAGACATTGTAATGTTTTTATGACCTGGTCTTTCCTCTGGATAGGGCTCAGCGGCAACACTCACCATATTTTTGATTACACCTCATAAAAACACTCATTAAAGTGAACTTTCAGATCTGCTTCAAAAAGTGGCAAGAACAATGAGATAAGTGTGTTTGAAGCAAGGGGCGCTATTTTGAGGGGAATTAATGGCAATGTGCTTTGTATAAACTTCATAAAATTTTAAAATTTAAACATTCACTGTATTTTTTTGATTGCCTCTCGTAAATCTCTCCAGGGAGGAAAAGGGGCAGGAGCACTGGCACAGAAGAGTATGTCATCGCTCAGCTAAGAAGAGCAGCTCTGCTTTGGATGACTCAGCAGAAGGAGGCTTGCTCTTCCCCGAGGACCAGATTTATAACAAGACCAAATCCATTTTCTGAGTATCAAGGTACCTGCTTCCTGCTAGATCCTTCCCATATTTCTGTACATTATTATAAGTCAGAAGTGGTCATTTATTTATTTATTTATTTACTCCCTTGAAATTCGCACGGTCTCCTTTGAGGCACAAAGAGTGTCCATCTATTCAACTTCAAGAAAGTGGTGATCACTGCTGATCACACTTTCTGTGGGTCTTTTCCCTTTCACTAAGTCCCTGTAGAGATAGGCTTCAATAGCATGTGTGAGTTCCACCCCCATAGTATTTTGCATGTGACCTTAGAAGATTATCTTCTTTCAATAAATTTCAGTATTCTTACTCATCAAATTGGGTGATAATACCTCAGGGATGATTCAGTGGAATCATGCATGTTAAAGAGCCAGCACAGGAAGCAATTGTCAATTAGTGAGTGCACAGAACAGGCTTCGTGGATGTCCAATCTGCACACACAGAACAGCCCTTTGCTTGGTTTATTGCTCTTTTGCCACTGCCTTCACATTCTTGCTCATTTTTGCTTTGCACTGAACTGAATTTTTAAATTCATCAGCTATCCAAGCAAATGGAAAAGTACTTTTTATAGGAATCCACTTGGTTGTTCCAAACTTGAGATTAATTTAATGTACACGCATAGCTCTTTGATGACATCAGTAATCTAAAGTTTTGAGATGATGGTAGGATTTTATAAATTTGTGTTGAGTTGTGCCATGATTTATATTTAAATGTACTCTCAAAGCCTCAGGGCCATAGGTGGGACTCCAGGGAAGTGACTGGATTATGGGGGCCTGATACTCATCTGTCTATTAGTCCCTGATGAGTTTATAGTTAAAGATGACATTGGGAGGTGAAGCCGGTTGGAGGAGGTTGGTCCCTGAAGGTGTGGCCAGAAAGGGTCTGTCTCCCTCACTGCTCCTTTGGTTTCTCTCTGCCACATCCTGAGTTCTCCTCTGCCATGTCCCCTGCCATGGAGCCAGGCAACTATAGACAGAAACCTCTACACACTGTGAGCCAAATAAATCCTTCCTCCTTAGAGGTGGGTGTTGAAAATAAAAAAGACAGCAATTTACTTCTCTCTATAGCTGATGGAATTCTCCCTCAAGTCCCTACCAGGCAGGAAGCAATTTCTTTGTACTATATAATGTTCGGCCTGTTGGTACAATTCTAAACATCCTCAGCTTCACACCAGTTCTCCATCACCCAGAACATTTTGCCTTTACCCCTGAGATATTCTCGTTAGTGTCAACCTCCCAGCTGTCACTTTGGCCATTTCTTCTAAATAGCTTCAGGTTTCTGAATATGCTTCTTTTAATACAGTGCCTGAACTTAAACAATCCTCTGGATATATAGTCAGATGAGAATAAAATGAATGACAGATTTCTACCTCCATGGACTTCAGTTGTATGGGTTTTACCTGATGCTTGTGCTGGGAACTTGGCATGCATGAGCTTAATGATCAAGGAATGATTAAAGGTGGCAGGTATTTCATTCACTCAATCAAACCTGGTCTTTATGGCTTCTGTGAGCAATAGGCTGGGTGCATGTGTAGTTTAGAGGAGATGAGGAAAAAAATAGTTCCTGGTCTGAAAAGTTTGAAAACTTCTAAACAAAAATATAATAAAAGCAGCCTGGTGCAAAATAACAAAGAAAAAAAATGAATAGCAGAAGTAAATTCCTTTGAAGTGACACTGAAATATTCAAATATTTTGTAGACATTAAACATGTCAGTTTGGCCAGTGTTTTTGATTAAGAAATAGGATATTTTCCTTTTCATTTGAGTAGGCTAATTAGAATTTTGTGTTCATTTTATAACCAACATACTAACAAAAGCATCATATCAGATTTTCCAATTCAGTTTCAAATGAAGGAAAAATTTCAAAATAGTGGAGAAACAGTCTGAATTTCAAATTTGAGATTTTTATAAATTTCTGGTAGACATCTATAGTTGTCATGCTCACAGTTAATAACATTAATTAAGGGATTTACTTTCTCAGGTCTTTTCAAAGTATTCAACTTAGTTGGATCAACGATTCTAGTCATATTAAGTAACATTGCACGAAATAATGTAGTAAATATTGTTGAAGCCTTCAAAAAGAAATTCCATGAGTAACCTTTCTCTTTTGCACCTAAGTCCTGAAAATGTTGAAAGTAAAAAACAAAGTAAAATACTGGAGGCCTTGACTTGGGTTCTTCAGAAGAGCTGATCATGTGGTTTGGGTGGGCTGGCTTTCCTCACAGGGCAGACCTGTTGAGGGAGCCAAGAGGAAAGCAAAGAAGAGCCAACTATCCCTGGGATCCTCCCAACCTGGCCATTCATAAATTACTCTGTCTTCTCAGGGGAAGAGCGGATGAAGAGGAGGAAAGAGTTTAAAGAGTGTTTAGGGAAAATCCCTCGTTATGGAATAAAGGCGCGAGGGACAGGAATTCCCCTGCAACAGTAAGAGTAGTACAACTGACTTCAACAGTTCGGAGCGAACCTGTCTGGTTCCCTGAGCATGAGCGCTAATCCTGTGCCTGGCTCCACTAGAGAACAAACAGCCAGCTTCCTGTGGGGTCATTATGCAGGCCTGATGCTTTCCAGGGGCCTGGTGAGAGCTAGTTAGTTCCCCTGATTCACAGAAGTCAGCTGAGAGAGCTTCACAGAGTCAGCATTACCTGCCATGCCCAAGCAAGCCCCATCCTGCCCACAAGAAGCATAAGCAGGAGGTAAAGGCTTAGTCTTTTATATTTTATGCCATGTATTTCAAAATAGGACTTTAGTGCATCATTCCATTTTCATGGAAGTTAGGAAACAAACACTTTTCCTCCAAGCAAAATTGAAACTCATTTTTCTAAAATCTCTAGAACTTTTAGGGTGCTTAATGACAAGAAATAGTTTATAAATATAAATAGTTTATAAGTATTGAAATACTACCAAAAGGTGTAAAAGCTTTTAGTATAAAGTTTATGTCCATCACAAATACCTTTTGCAAAGATGAAACACTAAGCAATATTGACTTCTCAAAAACTCTTTGCTAAAATGTAACCTTAAGCAAATTTAATGAAACATAGATATTTGCTTAAAATACTTTTTCTCATTTAGAAAGTTTTAAAATATGACCTGGTACTGTAACTGCTTTTTAAAGATCTAATTGTCTTTGTTTGCAGAGTTCTTAAAAGGGAGCAAAGTAATTATTTTAAAATGTCGTTCTTATTTTAAACATTTCAAACCTCAAGATAGAAAACATGCATATGCATCACAAAAATGTATTAAATGTGTTCTGATTCTTACCTTTGATGAGCCGAGTGGGAAAATTCTTTAAACTTTATCTCTTTCCAAGAAGCAGGAAAATCCCTTCTGGTCTTCTTTGGAAAGCAGCTACAGTTTTTGTTTTTCACTATTTAAAGTGAAGTCTTCCAACTGTGTCCTTCTCTGTTCTTCCCTTCTTCCTCTCTCCACTTCCACAATCACACAAAATATTTGTGACTGCTCAGTGCTCCTATGCATTTTAAGCACTTCTTGTAACTGCCAATATGAATAGGTTTCAAAATACATATCTAAGAAATCTCTGGGAGATAGAAATGGAGACTCAAAAAAAAAAAAAGCCTTAGCATATTTGCAAACACATCTAAGTGTTAGAGTCCTGGCTTTGCAGAGTCAAATCTAACACATAAGATGTACAAAACCAGATACACCCAACAGACAAGATTGCTGCCCTTGGCTGCAGGAGAACCTGCCCTGGTGTGGTTTTCCTTTCAGCACAGGTGCATTGTGATCTAATGTGCTGTTCTCCTGTTATTGGTCACCAGCCAGTACTTGGATGTGAGATTAACTCAATGGGTCTCAATAATATAATAAATAAATAAATAGAATGAAATAAATAATAGTGTTTTTAATGTAGTAATTATATGTTGTTCTGTAAAAATGTGCTGCCATGTTCTCTCCCTTTCTCTTTCTCTTTCAGCTCTCCTCTCCTCCCTTCTCCTCTCCCTTTCTTTCCTTTGAGACAGAAT
This sequence comes from Thryonomys swinderianus, assembly GCA_004025085.1. NCBI lineage: Eukaryota > Metazoa > Chordata > Mammalia > Rodentia > Thryonomyidae > Thryonomys > Thryonomys swinderianus. The sequence goes on along the minus strand of PVIC010000716.1, from coordinate 26,119 downwards.
TGTACTATGAAGCCCAGGATGACTTCAGGTGAACTCACCCTTCTCTTGCCTCAGTTTCCCAAGAGCTGGGATTACAGATGTGAACCACCATACTGGGTAGTGTAATATATTTCTTAATATAAGACCCAGGTCCCAAAATAGTTGAAAATAAAGATGGAAAAATCCCATTAAAAACAAGCAGGCAAGATAAATGAAAAACTAAGATCACTTTTATGGTTTAGATTTTAAATGGCTCCCAAAGGCTCATTTGCTGAGATCTTGGTTGCTGTTATTATTATTAGGATTATTGGGAATGGGGTATTATTGGGATTGATTGAAGCTTGAAGAGGTGGGGACCAGCGGGAGAAAGGTGGGTCACTGGGAGTGAGGCCTTAAGCAGGAATTGGGGCATGTCCCTTCCTCTACCTCTGTCCGAGTTCCAGCCACTGTGACTCTTGCCACCTATTCCCTGCCACGTTGCCCTGGCTCATTATAGGCCTGGAGGCAGCAGGGCCAACTAAGCACGGTCTGAAACCTCTGAAACAGTAAACCAAAATAAATCTGTCCTCCCCTTCCCTTAACACAATTACTGATTATTTTACTGCCAATTTGCGACCTTCCTATTCGTAAGTTTTGCATTTCAGCCACGTGGCACTTAAATTCAAGTTTCTAAGTGAACTCTCCATTGATTTCTTCCATATTTCCTCCTTGTCTTTTCCTTCTCTGGGTCACTCTTTGTTAGTTTGGATACAAATCTCTTAGCTGAGGAAATACCCTTGTCTCCTCCCTACTCCTCTTTCCTTATCTCCTTTCTCTCTCTCTCTCTTTCTCTCTCTCTCTCTCTAACTATATCCTCTAGCCAGACCAATTATATGCAGTATTTCATCTGACTGGGCCATTCAATACTCATTTTCTTTATCTAAATTGTTACTCTTTCTTCACTGTGGGAGACTGTAAAGTTGATTGTGCTCCAAAGCGGGCTGTAAAGAGTTAAGCCCACTTATGAGTATGCCCTTAAAATAACTGATGGTAAAAAAATAAAAAAGAAAAAAGAAATAAAGCTTGGGCATATAAGGGTGGGGGTTGTAGGGTGGGTGGGGAAAGGGAAAAATGAGAATTAAGTCATATCTTATGCTGGTACAAATTCTCCATGTTGAGAGTAATTGTGATGTGTATATATAATGTACCAATAAATTAATTTTTTTAAAAAAGAGCCCCACAACTGGCTTGTTTTGAGAAGCAAAGCAGGCCAAAGTCTATGTGCTGAAGTTAGAGTAACTCACACCCAAATTCCATTCCCACAATTAAAACCTTAACTAGAAGGGGGATATCCTAATTACAACCATATATTTTGTTTATTCTGTTTCTAATTTGAGATTGCTTTGTCTTTTCTTTTACGAGACTTGTTTACATTAGTTACAATAGAAACTGCACAATTGTGCACCCTCTCATGTAGACCTGCCTTGCACATAGCTTGTGCCATCTGATTACCAATAGAAGTGAGTCGCTTAGGAAGACCAGGACCTTTGTTGGTTTCACCAGCATTGGTCCTGCTGGGTCTTCACTCTCTCTCTTAGTTCTGTCTTGTGTATTTTTTCTCAGACCTACATCATACACTGGGTAGGAGACTGGAATTTAGCTGCAGAGAATCCTCAGTACTTAACAAAATTCCATTTTTTTCTAAAGACATATTGCTCAAAATCTTTTTTTTTTTTTTTTTGGTTGTACCAGGGACTGAACTCAGGCCCTTGTGCTTCCAAGGTAGGTGCTTTCCACTGGAGCTAAATCTCTAGCCCTTAAAATCTTTTGGTGGGTATGGATGTGGGTAAAAATGAGAAATAACTTGTGTCATACACTGGTACAAATTCCCCAATGTTATGTGTGATTGTGAGCTGTATAAAAAAATGTACCAATACAGAATTTAGTTTTTAAAATAATCTTTTGATTATCACTAACCTTGTAACATGTCTATAACAACTTATCAATCTATTATCTATATCTATTGGTAGTATGCATACTCACATATGACACAAAATAAAAGTTTAGAGAAAGACTTCCCTTTTACTCCAAATGCATGCATATTCTTGTCTCTTTCTTCACCTTCAGGTTTTAGAATATGCCAGTCCTCAATCAACAAGTTCATTTTATTATTTAGTAATGGGTTTCAATCTAAAATAGGTCCCAGTCTACTTATGGGAAAACAATGTGGAGTGAGTTGGAAGCTCTTTTTTTTTTTTTTTTTTTTTTTTGAGACAGGGTCTCGCTTTGTAGTTCGGGCTGGCTCTGAGCTCACTATGTAGCCCAGGCAAGCCTCGAACTCAGCAATCCTCCTGCCTCTGCCTCCCGAGTGCTGGGATGACAGGCGTGAGCCACCACGCCCGGCACTGTGGTATGTGGTATTGATGGCTGGTGGACGTGAGTCTCCACGCCCAGCATTGTATGTGGTTACCGGGGATCAAACTCAGGACCTTGCGCTTGCAAGGCAGGCGCCGGAACCACTGAGCTAATCCTCCGGCCCTGGAAGCTCTTTTTTGACCCAAGTCTCTCTTTGTTGTCTTTTCAGGGACATTCCTGGTCATGTGACATGTGCCTTGGTCGTGCCATGACCTAACGCTTTGTAGGATATTCTTAGCACCTCTACTCAGTAGCTCCCTAATGTAGGAGGGCTCACTCATTCAACAGATTCTTATTGGTGTCTATTCTGCTGAAAGCAATGTTTGTGAACCCTGGAGATGGCTTATACTAAACGGACAGCTAGCCTCACTCCACCTGTGGTCTCACTGGGCTTGAATACCTTTGGTTCTCTGGAATGTAGACCTACCTGTTTAATTTGTTGAATACCTTTGGTTCTCTGGAATGTAGACCTACCTGTTTAATTTGATTAAATTTTTTCTAGTTGTGATAACCTGGAGGAGAATCCTTCTGTTTTTCTTCAGTACATGCGATTGAATCCAGGATCTTTGCATTAAGGTATAACCCGAGGCCATTTTAATTTTTTTTATATTAACACAAGATTTTGCTAAGTTCCTGAGATGTCCAGGTTGAGCTAGAACTTGCAGGCTTTCTGCCTCAGCTTCCCAATAGTGCTATTCAGATTACAGGTGCATACTACAGCTCCCAGATCTTTTTGCAACCTAATACTGCCATCATTTTTAAGTGAAAAATCTAAGCATATTTAAAGTGGAACATCCCAAGAAATATGAGGAATTTTAATTTGTATAATTTTCTGCATTATGAACATTTTTTCAAGTCTTGGTGGGGATTGAGGGTAAAACTTATTGCCTATACAAAGCCAAAGCAGGATCAGTTCCATAGTTTCCTAAGGACCTTTGGTTAAGGTTTGCATGTTTCTCATCAACATGCAAGTAGATGGCCAACTCTTTAAGGGGAGATATGATCATATTTTATATGTTTTGCTCATGGCTATAGCATGAGCATTAGAGATATTCAATATATTATTTTACTAATTAATATGTCAGTGGCTAACATTCATAAAAATGAGTCCCCCATTTTAAAATTTGAATTTCAAAAGGGGAGAAGAAACTGCCAAAGATCTGATGTTCATGTAAGTTCCTATACACATAATTTTTTTGTTTTTTTAGACAGGGTCTAGCTTTGTAGTTCAGGCTGGTCCTGAGCTCACTACATAGCCCAGGCAAGCCTGGAACTCAGCAATCCTGTCTCTGCCTCCCGAGTTCTGGGATTACAGGCATGAGCCACCACGCCTGGCATTGTGGTATGCAGTATTGATTGCTGGTGGGTGTGAGTCACCACACCCAGCATTGTATGTGGTTACTGGGCATGGAACTCAGGACCTTGCACTTGCGAGGCAGGTGCTGGAACCACTGAGCTAACCCTCTGGCCCTATACACATAACTTTTCACCTCTAATTTTGATCCAGTGCATGCACAATTATGTCCACAGTTATAAAACCTTTTCTGATTGTATCATATTCAGCTATGGTTAGTTCTAATAATACACTTGAAACTAACAAAATCCACTATTGCTCTTTGAGATTGCCTTTATCAACACTTAATACCCATCCTATTTTAAGATAATTACATGAGATAGTAACAGCTAATGAACATAGTTTCTCTAAATAAAGATTAAGTCTAAAGAATTTCTCAGTGACTTTAAAATCAGATTGTTTTCTCAGCTGGGAGATTCTTAAGCCTCCTCTGATTCACTGCCTCCTCCAACATCCCCAGCACAGCTCTCTCCTCCCCTGAGCTGCCTGCAGCCTGGGACAGTTGGTACAGCTTGTGTTGACTTGATGTCGCCAACTGTATTGTTTGATTTTAAAGCTTTTGGCCTCTGAATGGAACATAGAGACAGAACAAAACAGCCGGTTGGCATTGTTCTTCCCACAGCACCTCTCTATCGCCTTGGTTACTTAGCCATGTTGGAGGAAGATAAGGGAAGAATGTGAGGGAGCACAGTAGGCTCCTTCAGGTCCTGGCCGTGAGGTGAGGTGGCCGTGAGGGTCTCGAAGGCTGTGTGCAGGCTCAGTACCATTGCCCACCAAGTTTCATGCAAGACTCTCCAAAGGATTGTTCTTTTGCAGTTCAACTTGCAAATCTGACACCATGCAGGGATTATATTGCAATTTTGGTTTCACTTGGATGAAAGCTGATAGTTTACCACTTCTTGAAACACACCCTGATGGAGATCCTGGAGAGGGTGGCTTGCTGATAACATGGCACAAGCTAAGCTTGGCGTGAGCATGTGCTCCCACACAGCATGGAGAAAATTCACACTTCCAGCTCTTTACTCATGTCACAAAACACAAAGATGTGTCTTCCTTTTTTCAGTGAATGTTATATTTTCACCAACTGTTTCTCAAATGCTCCTGGAAAGTTTTCACACACATTCCCAGAAGATATGTCCTCCGCTCTTTGGTGAAAGAGTTAGCAGTTCTAGTTTACAAGCAAGTTCAAATGAGGCAATTATGTAGATAAACCATTCGACAGTGTGTGGTTTTTCTGCAGGCAAAAAATAAGGTTATGAGCTGTGAAGTTAATCTGAATATGTAGACAGAAGCACTCGAAGATATTTACTTTTATTCAAAAATAAGGCAGTAGAAAGGAAGAGGATCCAAGTATAGTAGAATATACAACATCCTTTGAACAAATAACATACTGCAAGATCACAGTAATTCTTGTTACGTGAAGACTCATGTTAAGGAGAAATGAGAATGAGTCAGATGAACCTTAATATGAATCCTGATCTTGACCTTGACTTGTTGAGTGACCCTCACAGTTGGGTCCCAGCTCTTCCTTCACTATTTTACCATCAAAGTGAGGATGGTGTCCACTGCAACAGAGCTGTGATAAAGATTAATTACAATAAGACCACACATGTTAGGTGCCATCTCCTCATACAGGCCTTGGTCCACTAAATCTGTGGTTGCTATTATTTTGTTATCTCAATTCTTGTCTTTTTGAAGCTTCGCATGCACTACAGAAAGCCAAGGCCCTCTGAGCTTTATTCCTGTCTGTACTGAGATGCTCAGGAGCACAGACAGAGAGGTAACCAATCATTGTTGTTCCAGATAGCAGTTCCCACTTTTCTTACTTTGTTTTGTCTGATACAGGACAGGCTTTGTCTCTCTTTCCATAAGGGGCTTCTATACATCATCTCCCAGGCTGAGGCCCTCATGATTCAGCTGGACGCAGTCAGGGATCCTTAGCTTTGGGATCAGTTGTTGGTAACTTCTTTCTTGAATCTTCCATGTGCATACCTGTGCATGACATGTATAAATCTACCCCAGCCCCACACAGTTCAATTACCTGGGCAACTCTCCCCCTAGTCATTTGCTAAACTTTTGAGTTCCAGACACAGTGCAAGGCTAGGGACACAGAGCTGAGCAAAACACACTGTGTGCTCTATAGGAGCCTAGAATCTGCCACAGTAAAGAAGCAGAGAGCCTCAGTGCCTGGTTTCCGATATCAGGGACAGTAAGCAAACACACAGGCCAGATTTATTCCTGAAGCTTCAGACTCAGGTTAACCCAATGAACCATTGCTTTCTTCTTCTTAAATGTGTCCCCACCAAAAAACTCATGTTTGGAGCCCCTGATCGTTCAGAATTGCAGTGTTGGAAGGTGAGGCCCAGTAGGAGGAGTTTGGGTCATGTTGGTGAAAACCACATAAAGGGTTTTATGTGAAAGAACTCATTTTCAAGAGTTTTTGAGTTCTTAGTCTCGCGAGATTGATTTACTACACACGTGAGCAGGCTTTTATAAAGCAAGTCCACAACTGTGTTCTTTCTCTTCCTCACTTTCACTTCTTCCACACTCTCTTCTGTCTCCCATTTCCTTTCGTCTGTACTCCAAGAATTGGTGCAGCACAAGGCCCTCACAGGAAACCAAGCAGATACTGGTGTCATGTTCTTGGGCTTCCAGGGCCTCCAGAACCGTAAGGTCAATAAACATCTTTCCTGTATAATTTACACACTTTCAGATATTTTACTGTAGCAACAAATATTGACAGAGACACTAGCTATTTCTATGCTGCTTCATCTATTGGTTCCTCTGTTGTCTCTTTTCTTGTTACTCTAAGTGGAGTCTCTGGGTTAGTAGCACCTGTACCCAGAAGAGCCTGTTAGGAATGAAAAAAAAAAAAAACCAGCCCCCCACCACCACTGTGGCCTACTGAATGAGAATCTGCATTTCAGAAGGTTCCTGGGCTGATCTGTGTGTACATTATTGAGTGCTATGCCTTGGTCTCTATAAAGGTTTTGAGTAGGGTAACTGAGGTGATGGGCAATAACAGGCACATAGAATTCGTTTCCTTTTCCACTATGGTGTCCTTTAAGATGAATGTTATTTTCATTGGCCTCAAAGTCATACCACAGCCTATAAGACACTAGTGACAGGCCTGGTGGTAAGTCCTGCCTGAGGGAACTCCTTCTAGGGCTTTCTATTATGATGCTGACCAGTGGGGAAAGAGATTTAAAGTAGACCTCAGCTATGAATTCACTCCTCATATCAAAGAGAGTGAACTCCTCTTCTTTGCTCAAGAGCAAGTAGAAAGAAGGCTGCCAGCGAGAGGTAGAAAGTGTCTTTGCATAAACAAATAAATCACATTATCTCTATAGAAGTAAACAGAAATGTGGTCAACCTTGGTCAGTTGGACACAAATCTCAGAACGACAATGGTAGTCTTTAACAGGGGTAACAGCAAGCATCTAGCAACCTGTGCATTAGAAAGCCCAGATGGCTTCCCATCCAGCCAGCAAACATGGGCCAGTCTGTTGATGTTCAGTCCCATTAGGAACACATGTAGTAGTGTTCCTACTGAGGCACTGTTTTACCTGTAGAATGTGCAAAATTAAAGACTATAACACCAACTTCTAGAGCAGAGGGAAGGAAGGTACATGTAAAGTTTGTTAGTATGAAAAGTTATAGCTTTGTGAACACCCATTTAATAAAACTCTTTAGAATTAAATTGTATATTTAAAAGCACTTATATATATATATATATAGAGAGAGAGAGAGAGAGAGACATAGACATATATTCATTCTATATATACGTACTCTATCACTGTTCATTATCAAAGTAAATCAATTAATAAAACTTTAGACTTTGTACACCATGAGCTTTATTCAGTCATTAAAAAATGAATGACAGCCTGGAAGGATAGCTATGAAGTATTATGAAGAATAGCAGAGATAGTAACATAGAAAAATGTATCACTTTTACACAATAAATGACAACAATAATAAAATTTAAATCTAATGCCTTCATTCCTCTTCTGAAGTTCCACTCCCCTGTCTTTCTAACCCACTCTGGGACCATGACCCATGGGAAGAATATCAACAGGAGTCCTAGGTCTCTGGTTTTGCCCAGCCTCAGCCAGTCAGAGCCAGGCAGGCAACAGGAGAGCAGTAGGAAAGGAAGGCTGGGCATGGCTGACTCTCCTAACCCCATCCGTTGCTTCCCCCAAGACAGCGCCTTCTACAGGTTCTTCTAGCCACCTCCCTTCCTCCTTTCTTTAACCTAGTGTATAATTCCCATCCTTCAAGTTTTTGGTGTCTCCCTGTATTTTTCTATAATAATCCCATTACTAAGCTCTTTTCTGCACAATTTTTCCCACTGTACTTTTACAGATAATCTCACTATTATACTCTTTTTCATGGTTTTGATTGGAAGTTGTCACATTTCCTTCCAATAACCTGGCTAACACCACTTCTTTCCATATTTATGTAGGCATACCCATCGTTTTATACAATGGCATAAACATGGCAAAACAGAAGAGTATTCTGTATGTATTGTGTAGTTAATTGAGGCATACAGAGATAGTGTGAAGAAGGTAATGTGCCGAGAACAATGGTAAGCAGAATAGAAGAAAGGAACTGAGCAAAAAAGGAAAAGAACATATAAATCTGTAGTGGATTAACCAAAACTGTATACTCCAGATTAATGTGTACACATGCATACACATATATGCATGTGTCCCATCAGGTGTATGAGGTAACACATTTAACCTCCTATAATTTAATTCAAAAATTCAGTGGCCAGTATCACAAAAGGGACACACAATATAGATTTCACAGTGTCCAGTATTATGTGGAAAGTACAGTGAAATCCTGAACATCTAGATCTGTAATGTAAAGTGAAATATTTCTAATGGGAAGCACAAGATCCCAGTGGAAGCGAACTTCTTAAGCAAACTGATAGGCTTACGGGGAACAAGAATTCTCCCTTAATGAGTGACTATGTACAAAAGGAACAGAGTCATACATCTTGAAAAGTCTTAGAATACGTCTTAACAGTAGAAAAGTGAGAAAGAACAAAATCATAGGAAAATACCCTGTGTTCTGTTGGCAAGGTTTGTATTTGTATGACAGAACAAAGAAATACACACCTGATATTGGTCAAACAGCACTGCACTCTGTTCCATGATAAAAGGAAGATATGATGAGATGGGACACCCAGGATCTGAAAGAATGGTTCACTTGGCATAAAACCAATTTTATTAGCCAAGAATGACAAGATATATTGAAGAGGTGTCAGAGCCGTGAGAAGTGTATGAAGAGCGGGCTGCCAAACTGATGAAGGTGGTGCCTCACGCTCCAGAAGGAGTTCCTGTCCCTTAAATTAGACTCGGTGAGACACAGAAAATTCCCTAATAAGACAAAGTAATTGCATCACGATGACCACGAAGAGGCCGCTGCATTATGGAACCATTTTATAAGCCATTATTGGTTTTGCTAAAGGTCTTTAAAGATCAGAGGGTCAGCGTTAAATCTGAGTTAATCACAGATCTGAAGGGAAGGACTAAATTCTAGCAGCACGCAGCCCATTTCAGGGAGGGTCCTGGGAAGAGATTCAGTAATGCACTTTCCAATAAACAGGTTGTGTGCTGGTCCCCAGTGAGTGGCCATGCACAGGCTGGAGACATGCCTTTAGCTTGTCTTTAGCAGAAGAGGTACCTTTTTACCTTATGCTTGGCCAGCAACGTTCACTGCCAACTCATTTGATGTTAGATCCAGGCCAGAGGAAAGGCTCAGCAGCTCCAGAATGAGTTTACATCCCTCTTTTTCCACTGGAAAGAGTTATTGCTAAACAAATTGATCTCTGGGTGTCAAGTTATTATAAATGGGAGGTATTTATAATGCATCAGCAAGAATTTGCTGCTCATCTCAAATTCTGAAATCGTAAAGCTATATGAAAGAATAAATATGATATGTCCCAATCTCTTTATTTCATAGAGAAGGAGGGTGAAGCACTAAAGGGGACACAGTAGGATATTTGCTCAAGTTTACTAAGTTTTAAAAGCAACATAGCATTAAAAATGGACCTACAACTCATACACATAAAGTAGTATTCCCAGCATCAAAAGGAAGAACATTATAAATATTATAGCACAATTACCAATTTAAAGCATTTATTAATTACAGGCATCTGTACTGGTCTTTTTTTTAAAGGAGTTAAAACACAGCACAAACACCTGTACACACACATACACTCACAACTTGGCATTTATCACTTTAACAATGCATGGAGCCATACCCAGCTTGCATTTGTAACCAGGGAAATGGCCTCACTTTTCAAACTAAAGAGACCATGGAGACATGTGTCAGCACATGATTAAAACAGGAGAGTATTGTTCTTCAATCTCTCTCTATTTTCTGAAATCTTAACTCCCACCTCGCATATCTGTTCTCAGTGCCAATAAATGTCAATGTGCAGAAAGCCATTCCAGAGAGTTCCTGCCACCAGAAATCCATTCAAAAGCCACCTCAGGGATCCTGGTTTATTTACCAGCAGCTGCGTCAGAAGCTGTGACTGACCACTGAAAGAGTGATCAGCTGGAGTGACAGCCTTTTGATTTTGCACAAAGTGTAAAAGTGATTCGGACAAAGAAACAGAAGAATCCTCTAAAATCAAGAAACATGGATCCACTTACCCTCTGACGTGTTGTAGCCTGACCCTGGAGGAGAGATGCAGAAATGTTCATCACAATGCAGCTAGGCAGCACAAGGCGAAAACTTGGAGGTTCTGATGGTTAGCCAAGGGTACCACAGGATGAAATCTGAATCTCACTGATATGATGGTGAAATCCAGGTCTGGCTGAGTCAACTGCACCACATGCCGGTCTCTTAGCTCCTGAGAGAGACTTTGGCCCTTGGTAGACTAAACTGAGACCAAAGCAAGTGTTGAGCTAATGAGAGCACACCACAGCTGGAGATTGCCCAGTCCTCCCCAACGTTGGGCCCCTCCTCTGGCAACCATAGACCAATCCCAATAGCCACTGAGCAAACCGCTCCCTCCACTTGTGCTATCTAATGCCCTACACTGCATTCATTAAACGGAATCATTCCAGAAGCCTCCCCAGAGTATGGTGTGCATTTGTGACTCTGTGCCTCACCTTCCCATATGAAGCTCTGTGATGACAACACCGATGTAATGGTAATCAAATGAAAATAGTGAATTCAGTGAAAAAGACCATAAATCCTATAAGTGGAGGTGGTTGGGTTGCCATTTATGCTGTGGCAACTGCCTTAGAGAACACCTGCCCTCTATGGGCCATTATGTACAGATCTGGATAAATGTTACAATGTTACAACACTTTCCTTAGGCAGTGAAATGGGTTGTGTTCAGTCAGGTACAGCAGGCAGTGGATAATACTATAAATATTCCCATGCAAAGGTGGTCGTGTCTTTATCAGTGGAATCTCAGCCTTTGGAGAGTTCTTTTCCCAATTTTCTCATCCATTCTTTCCCTTTACTCAGTCACAGCCATCTTCATTTCTTGCTTTGTTCTTATCAGGCCCCTTTTCATGATAGAATAGTGTTTCCAACTGGACCGTGCACATGCTTAGAGGAACAGGTAGGTTATGTAACCTTCTCTGGAATGTATCATCAGGTTTTGGGAAAGAACATAGTTACTAAGATAACTGACATATATACATAAATACTCCTAGACATTAAGTGTTGCTATCATTATTGTTTAGAAGGGATGTAGGAGGCCTTGAATATTACTTGTACTCATAATAGTCTGTGGCTTTAGTGACTTTAATATCTCTGGTGACTTCAAAAGCCACCTCAGAGATCCTGGTTTATTTACTAGCAGCTGTATCAGAAGCTGTGACTGACTACAGTCACAGTGACTTTAATAATTCAGAGGACATTCACTGATTTCACTACGGCTCCTAAATGCATCCTTTTTTTTTTTCCCATTCTCTTTCATACCTGCATATACCCTTACACATGTATACACTGCATTCACATATCATGAGTTTCCATTGCACACTTAGAAAATTCTATTAACTGCACCTACAGTTCAGTCCTTACATTAGCTCCAGAGGCTTCGCAGTAGTTCCAGACTATCTATGTGTCAGATACCGCAGAGGGGGCTAAGCATATAAATAGAAATAAAGTAGATTCTTGCCTTCAGAGAAGTGATGAGGTAATAGTAAGTAAGAATGACAACAAATAATTGCCAGGCTTTGTGATACATGCTAGACTCACAAAGATGCTGTGAGGTTCCAGAAGAGGGTACAGCTGAAAGTGTATTAACAGGGGATGTTCTAGCGTGGACTGTTGAGTTAGGAATGGGAGTTTGGTGTGTACAGAAACCAGAAAAGGACCTTGGAGTGGAGGAACTGTTGGATGAAGAAGAGGGGCTGTAAAAGCACATAGTGCAATTAAAATTCTGTGAATCGTGGAGGACATCCATCAGAAGCATCCAAAGATATGAAGTGGCTGGATACGGACAGTGACCCTGTTCTGACAGTTGTTGTGAGAGGCCTCACAAGGCATGCAAAGAGCATGGTCATGATCAGGAGTGTGTTCAGCCGGAGTTTCATCTCAGAAATGTCCCGTGGGTGGCAGAGTGGGAGACCCCTCAGGAAGGATTGTGTAGGCTGGGCGGAGGGAAGACCATTGCAGGCAGCTGCTTGCTGTTCTCTGACTGTTTCACTGTTGTCCCATCACCCTCACTGCACAGTCTGGAATGGAAGGTGCCCCTGCATGATCGGATGCTTAACTCGTCTGGCTTGGGGGCACGAACATGTACCTGGACTTCTGGAAAGTCACGGAATTCACGAATTCAAGGTGGATGAAATTAAGTCAAAGAAATGAGGAGCTAATTAGGTGAAAGTGTGCCTCAAAAGAAGAGACTCAGTTCAGCTCTATGCATACCATGGACATGGGCCGAGCACTCGCTGATTGAAGATTATTTAAAGAGAACTTCGAACATCTGTAAGGAAAGCAAGACCAATGACAGTGTGGGACATTAGTTCAACTTCTGTGTCTGGGGCTAAATCCAAAGCTAATGAGAAATACCAACCTGTGAGGGTAGTTCTGGTGTTCTAGGAGATACAAAAATGCCCTTTTCTGGTGTTTTCCAACCTTGGAAGTTTTTAACCACAGGGAGGATGAGGTAAACAAACCCTACATTTTTAACATTTTTGCGTTGAATTTAAGACAATCCCACTATGTCTGGCAATTAAACCATTTGCAGTGTTTGTAAAATGTTTTTAATGTTTAAGAGATTCTGGCATAGGCAACTTTGTAATTAGCCATGTGATTCTAGTTTAAATCCCTAATTAAGTAGTTGATTTCAAACGAGCTTTAGAGTTGAAAGTTCCAAGAGAAGTTAGCTAAGTTTGTAAACAGCCTTGCAAGATTTAAGGGAACTTAAAGGTCACGATATTTAAAAGTTTAATTTATTAGATTTATAAGAACTGCTTAGGTACTGGGAAAGTTTTGCTTGTTAGTCAAGTATTTGAAGTACTTAAAAAGAAAATCATATATATTACATTTATAAATGTGGTTTAGACTGTTTAAGGGAATTTAATTGCCAAAATTGTAAAGTGCCTCTTAAAAATTTATTAGATTTATAGATAGAATAATAAGATTTGTAGTTTGAACTTAAAAGCCTAAAGAAAAAATTCATTACTTCAGTATATTGAATATTTATCTTAGAAAGCAAGTAGCTACAAACGTTTTTTTTTTTTTAAATGTGTACAAAGGCTAGACTCCCCAGCCCCAGAAAATAAATGCTGATGTTCTTTCTGCACTGATGCAAGAGCATCCTACTGTGAGTTTGAACTGAGAGTCTGGCGGCCCATGGTGGCCCTAGTCTACCCTGTCTTTAGTTCAATAGCATCTTCAGCATGCATGATGTGTGTACACCAAATTATTTCCCTTATTTCCCTTAACTGGCAGAGTTGAGCCTTTACCACTTCCACTAAAGAGTTCTAACTGTTGTAAAGACTGTGGAAGGAGGGACTCTTCTTAATTGCAACTGTGGATAATTTAAAATTGTGTAATTTAAAAAAGAAACCAAACATATTTAGGGCTTTACATAGCTCCTTCCTGAGAGGCAATTTCCAGTCATCTCCTTGTCTTCCACAAAGTTCTGGATGGTTGACCCTCCTCTGACCTGAAGGATCCCTTTCTTTCTCAAGACCAAGGAGATGAACAAAGTCAGGGTGAAACAGAAGACAAGGGTTAAAATTTCCCCAACTCCTCACCCCTGTCTTTTGTCCTTGCATCAAACCTCTGAGAAGGAGGAAGGCACAGACATTACCTCTCAATTCCTCTGAGCTAACAAGAGGACAACTGTAGGTTCAAACCATTGGTTATAAATTTATGGAAGACAAGGAACAATTTCTTAAACCCATCCATCATTCTTCCTTGGCATAAGTCCTGCTAACCTTTTTGCAATACTCATTCCCATCCACTCACCCTTTCATACTCTCATATCTCCATTCCCAGGTGTTTCCTTCTACTATAGTTGGGAAAGCCCCAAGTCTAATTGTAGAAATAAATAAATCAATAAATAACTGTTATTTGATTATGATTTTGCAATTCTGTTCAAGTCCATTGGTACCATTGGCTACTACCTACATCTTGAAATCACCAGTTAGGGGACAATGATGTTATTAATTAATGTTAGGAACACAAAAGAGAATTATAAAGAGGGGTTTAGTGTCATACGAGAAGAGGTCGAGGTGTTGCATGTCACCCCATGGATTATCTTTCATGCGGTAGAATCCTAACATCCAAGAATCAAACTGATTAGAGCAGCCAACTTTAGCACAATGGTTAATAAAGCTTCATTTCCTTTTTGGCCCTGTACATTTCAGGTTAAAAGTCCTTTTGCTAACCCTGGGCCAGGGCCCTGAATGTGCTTGGGTTCAGTAACGGAAAGGCCATTGCATATGGTTCAAATAGATTCTTTTCATTATGACCTGATCAGGTCCTTGGAAGGTGGCAGCTGCCGATTTCTATTCTATGGCTGAATGATGCCGGATATGAGGTCTCTGCTACTACCTAGAAATTTCCTCATGGTCTGTAAATGGTTGCTGCATCTCTGTAAAAAGAGTCCACGTTCAAGTCAGGGTTAAAGAGCAGATGCAAGTTGTAATGGTTTCTTTTATTCAGAAATATCTTCTTCTTCTACTCACCAAAATTTTGCTTGGGTACCATTGCCCTGCACAGTGTCACATGCCTTCCTGCCTATAGCTGCAAGGTAAGTTTAGCAAGTCAGTGACAGTAAAGCAGGCTTAGGATAATTGTCCAGTCAGTTTCTCAGCTGTGATTCCCACCATTAACAGCTAATAGTCATGTTATCATTACCCCCTGATCAAAAGCCCAAACTTGCTCATGACAAAGGGCTGCCTTAGGCTGATGGTTTAACAATTGCTTGAACTTTCATGATATATTTTCTTTCTTTACTAAAACTTTCAATATCCTCTAGGACTCAAGTCACTCATTTCCCAAAATCTGCATTAAAAAAATTATGGCAATTAAGTCTAGCAGTCTCCTGGTTGAGTTTTAGGATTCTCTATATAGAGAATCATATCATTGGGAAATAATGACAGTTTAACTTCTTCCTTGCCTATCTTTATTTCTTTTATTTCTTTGTCTTACCTAATTGCTGTGGCTAATGTTTCCAGCACTATATTGAACAAGAGTGGTGACAGCAGACATCCTTGTCTTGTTCCTGATCTTAGTGTAAAAGGTTTCAGTTTTTGCCCATTTAGTATGATACTGCCTATTGGTTTCTCATAAATAGCTTGAATTAGATTGAGTTAAAGCCCATCTATTTCAGTTCTTTGTAGGGTTTTGATCATGAATGGGTGTTGGATTTTGTCAAAATGCTTTTTCTGCATCTATTGAGATGACCACATGGTTTTTGTCCTTCAGTCTGTTAAAATAGTGTATTACATTCATTGATTTATGTATGTTAAACCACCCTTGCATCCCTGGGATAAATCCGACTTGATCATGTTGCTGGATACAAGGGCAATGTTCAGAAATCAACAGCCTTTGTATACACAAACAACAGACTCACTGAAAGAGAAATTGGGGAGTCAATCCCTTTCAAATAGCATCCAGAAAAATGAAATATTTAGGAATCAATCTAACAAAGGAGGTGAAAGACCTCTGCTCTGAAAACTACAAGACTCTGAAAAAGGAGATAGAAGAGGATGTCACAAAATGGAAAACATCCCTTGTTCCTGGCTAGGGAGAACCAACATTGTCAAAATGGCTATACTCCCAAACTACTAAACATATTCAATGCAATTCCAATTGAAATCCCATCACCATACTTCACAGAGCTAGAGAAAATAATCCAAAAATTCAGCTGGAAACACAAGAGACCTAGGATAGCAAAAGCAATTTTAAGCAATCAAGACCTGGTAGGGGGTATTACAATCCCCAATTTAAAACTGTTTTATAAGCGAGACCCTATCTCAAAAAAAAAAACTGTATTATAAAGCCACTGTGATAAAAACTGCATGATACTGGCAAAGTAACAGACCCAAGGACCAGTGGAATAGAGGAGAAGATCCAGAAACAACTCCAAATACACTAAGCCACTTTATCTTTGACAAAGGAGCCAAACATCCTCAATGGAGGAAAGACAACCTCTTTAACAAATGGTGCTGGAAAAACTGGGCTTTAACCTGCCAAAAACTAAAGCTCGATCTATCTCTTTCACCATGTACTAAACTAAAATCACAATGGACTTGAGACTTAAACATTAAAACAGAAATGATAAATCTGCTGCAAAACAGGTTAGGTAAAACTCTTGGAGACATTGGCTTATAGACTTTATGAACAAAACCTCTATAGCATGAGAACTAGTAGAAAGAATCAACAGATGGGATCTCATTCTCCTAAAAAGCTTCTGCACAACAAAAGAAACCACTGGTGCCAGGCGTGGTGGCTCACGCATGTAATCCCAGCACTCGGGAGGCAGAGACAGGAGGATTGCTGAGTTCAAAGCTTGCCTAAGCTACATAGTGAGCTCAGAGCCAGCCTGAACTACAAAGCGAGACCCTGTCTCAAAAAAAAAAAAAAAAAAAAAAAAAGAAACCACTGGCACCACTAAAAAGACAACCAACAACATGGGATTAAATCTTTACTAGCTGTTTGTCAGACAAAGGACCACTATCTAGAACATATAAAGAACTTAAATAAATCAGTTCTCCCAAGTTTAAAGACCCAATTAAAAAATGGGCATCTGAAATGAAGACACTTCTCAGAAGCAGAAGTCAAAGCAGTGAAGAAGCATGTGAAGAAATGTTCCACATCACTGGTCATTTGAGAGATGCAATTGAAAACAACACTGAAATTTCATCTCACTCCACAAAAAATGGCTGCTATTATGAAATCAACCAGCAATAAATGCTAGTGAGACTGCAAGTAAAAAGGAAATCTTCTCCACTGTTGGTGGGATTGTAGACTTGCACACCATGTGGAGATCAGTGTGGAGATTTCTCAGAAAACTAGAATTAGAAGTCCCATTTGACCCTGTCATTCCCTGTTAGGAATATACCTAAAGGAATTCAAAGAATCATGTTGTAAAGTCACATGTACACCCATGTTCATAGCAGCTCAATATGTGATAGCCCAATCTTGCAAACAACCCAGATGCCCATCCAATGGAGACTGGATAAAGAAGATGTGGGGTCTTTAATAAAATGGAGTATTACTCTGCCACAAAGAATGACGAGTTTCATTCATTTATGTGCAAATGGATACACCTTGAGGACACACTAATAAGTGAAATAAATAGATCACACATATGTAAATACTATATATTTTCTCTGGAATGAGAACCTGTAGATGTAAATGAGTTCTAGAATGTATGACAGACTTTGTAAGATAGGAAATATTCAAAGGGAATGTGGTGGAGGAATGTAATGAGGGAAAAAAATAAATATGATTTGGAAATAAAAGGAAATATCATGTATATATGGGGTGGGAAATTGTAGGTAGGTAAGGATATGGGTAAAAATGAGAATGTACTTGTGTCATATACTGGTACAAATTCCCCAAGTTGAGTGTGATTGTGAACTGTATCTAAAATGTACCAATGAAGAATTCAATGAAAAAATTATGGTTCTTTCCAGTGTGCAAAAATCTGTATAGTCTCCAAACTGTAGCTCTAAAATGTAAAGGTTGGAAGAACTTTAAATGGTCGGTGAATCAATGACAATTGGCCAGAATCTGTAGCTTTGGACTAAGCCTCTGGCAAGCCCTGGCTGAGATGTATTTAAGCGATTACTTCAGGAGATTTTGAAGTGGGTCTGCTACCCAGTCATGAAGGACTTTTTTGGACAAAATGAGAATTGCATCTGGAAAGCCAGCTGCACGGTTTTGAATTTGCTGAAAGTTTCAGTCTCTGCTTAGTCTCGCTTGAACCAGTGAGGTGTCCCTCCTAAAATGACAATAGTCCACCAAGAAGATATTACAGCCACAAAAGAATAAAGGAAGAACCCTGACAAGCAAAAGAAGGAGCACATCAGTGGCTTTTTTTGCACAGGGTTGCAGTTTTTAACATCACAAGTCAGTGCTGGGTATTAGGTATAAAAGTTCAATATATGTTTCTCTTGAAGGAGCACAAAAGAAGAGAAGCCATCACACAATGTTCGTTTTATGTTTAAACATATGTATTGTTTGGGATCTTCAGGGAAATTATTGCTTTATTGCTCAGCTCACGGAAAGGTAAACTAGAAGCTGAGTGCCGTTCCTTTCACCCAGCACCTCTCAGGTTGTATAGGATTCAAGTCTGGTGTGACTAAATACTAACTTAATGATTAATTTCTTCATTTCCAAAATGATTTCCTATTTTATTCCATACAACATAAAGATGCTATTTATTTTCTAGTGTTTTAAATATACGTTCCTTTTAGTAACAGTGAATGTTTCCCCTAGAATTTGTTGCCTGTCCATATTAGATGCTGAGAAATAAAGTGTTCTTCCACTGATTTTTTCGGTATGCACTTAAAAATTCTTTGTTTTAATTTCTGTCTGATGTTCAACTGGCACAGCTTCCAATGCTCTAAGCATCAGATACCCCCAGCCTACAACTTCTGGGTCACATCGTTAATATTTCATAGGGTCTGAACATGCTCTAGGAGCTTATTAACCTATATAATGAGATGGAGGATTTTATTCACTAAAATTCCAGAGCCTGTCCCTCTGAGATTAATAGCAGTCACAGGCTTCCCCGGGGGTCTCCGTGAAGCAGTGGATCAGGAGTTGGGAGTGGAATACGTGAGCTGAATGGCTGCGTGGCAGAGACGGAGAGCGAAATGCCATGGTGGGGTCAGGAAGGGAGAGGAGAAAGATGGACATGCAGGGAAATGTATACACGGAGGAGCAGAGATAACGACACAGAAAGAAGGAAGAGGTGAGGGGCAGTGTGAGGAGAATAGCTGCATGGAAGGCTTTGGCAGGGAGCTATACTATTACAAAGCTGAGTACCTTTGATTATGCTCAGTGCTCATAGTTAAATTCATGCAGAACTTTTTCAAGAAACAAAACATAAAGATTTCTGGGCCGGAGGGTTAGCTCAGTGGTTCCGGCACCTGCCTTGCAAGCGCAAGGTCCTGAGTTCGATCCCCGGTAACCATATATAATGCTGGGCGTGGAGACACGCCCACCAACAATCAA